>SNQJ01S0025460.1:16617-61751 GCA_010110895.2 Picea sitchensis
CATATTGATCAAAAATTTCCCTTGCTGTAACCTCCTCATCACTGCAGTTAAATGCTTTAAATGTTCTTCTTTAGTTTTGCTGAAAATTAATATATCATCAAGATATACAATGATGAATTTCCCAATGAAATCCTTCAAGACTTCGTTCATCAACCTCATGAAAGTATTGGGCACATTTGTTAAGCCAAATGGAATGACAAGCCATTCATACATCCCTTCATTTGTATTGAATGTTGTCTTCCATTCATCACCTTCTCTCATTCTAATCTAATCATATCCGCTTTTCAAAACAATCTTTGAAAAAAAGTTTGCTCCACTCAAGCAATCCATCAAGTCATCCATCCTTGGCAATGGGAACCTGTACCTGATGGTAATTTTGTTGATTTACCTTGAGTCTATACACATTCTCCAGCCACCATCCTTTCTTCGGCTGAGCATTGTCGAAACAATGCATGGACTCAATCTCTCATGAATCAATCCTTTGTCCATTAAGTCCTGGACTTGTCTCTTAACTTCTTCATTCTCCTGCAGCGTCAACCTATACGCTGCTTTGTTTGGAAAATTGGATCTAGGTATAAGATCGATATGATGACTTATACTCTTGATAGGTGGCAATGAACAAGGTATTTCGTCCACTACTATATCAACAAATTCTTCTAGCAACTCCTGGATTCCTTTCGGTAAATCATCTATCCTAGTGTTGTTCAGAACAATTCTGGGTTTCCTAACTATAATGAATTGTATGTCTTCCTTCTTCTTGACTTCTTTAAGAATTTCCTTCCCACTCATGAGAAGTACATTGTTGCTCATCTCTGTTTTCACCTCTTGGTTCTTAATCGACAGTAACATGTGTGTCCTACTTCTTTTCTCTAAAGTGTATGTGTTCTTTCTTCCATCATGCACCACATTTTTGTCATATTTCCATGGTCGACCCAATAATAGATGAAAAACATCCATGGGAATGACATCACATAATATCTCATCTTTATATCCTCCTATTTTAAATTCAACTAAACATTGTTTAGTGACATTTACCTGATGTCCTTTTTGTATCCATGAAACTTTATATGGGCTTGGATGCGCAATAGTCTCTAGCTCCAGTTTTTCTACCATTTCCCTAGATACAAGATTCTCTGTGCTACCACTATCCACTATGACCTTGCATACCTTGTCTTTGGTTTTGTAAGGAGTCTGAAACAAACTATTTCGTTGGGTTGGGTTCTCTAGCTCCCTTTCTGGTTTCAAGAGAAATTTCCTCATAATCAAAGATCTTTTTCCCTTAGCGTCCTATGCCTCAACGTTCCATCCTTGAGCCTCGAAAATGTGAGTATCACCACCATATTTCTTCCTATCTGGACACTCATAGGATTTATGTCTGATTTTTCCATAGAAAAAGCATTTCACTTCACTTGCTCTCCCTCTTCCTCTTCCTTTGACCGAGGAAAAGTATTTCTATTAGCATACTACCTCCCCTATGAGATTCCTCCTCTCCCAGGTTGAGTTTGAGGTTTCTTCCCCTCTTCTTTAGGTTTCTAAATTCTCTCCTAGGCAATCATATTGCCTCTTCTTTGACTTTTGCCTTGGCCTCTTTGACATTGCTTTTGGCTTAGCTTATCTTTATCTTTTAGAGCCATTTGATAAGCATATTCTACGGTTTGGATGGTCACCATGCTCATCTCATCCTGAATTTCATATCGTAGACCATTCATATACCTGGCAACTTTCTCATCATTGCTTTCCCGATGACCTGCTCTGATGTTTATCCTATAGAACTCTTCAGTGTATTCTTTCATTGACATCATCTTTTGTCTCAAATTTTGCATCCTCTAAAATAGATTTATTTGATAATCTCTAGGTATAAACCTGGCTTTCATTTTTGCAACCATTCTATCCCAGCTTTTGATTTTCTGATTGCCCTTGCAACGTCTATTAGCCTGTAGTTCATTCCACCATAGTGTTGCATGCCCTTTAAGTCTAGTAATGGCATGTTTGACTTTCTTTTCTTCCTCGACATCCTCATAGTCAAAGTATTTGTCTAGAGCTCTAATCCATTCTATAAGCTCTTCAACATCCAAGTTTCTTGTGTACATTAGAATGTTCATTTTTTCCCTAGCACCTATCCTAGCAATAGGCTTGAATAAGCATTCTTCCACAGCATCTTCGACTGCAACTTCTTCATTTTCAACTTCATTTTCACTTTCATCTTCATTGATATCCCCAACGTTAATTGTGCACCTCTGTGTTGTCTCCATAGCATCAATCCTAGCATGTAATTCATTCATTTCTCTTTCCACTGCAGGATTAGGCATTTTTGTTTCTCTTTTTCTCGGTGGCATGGCTGTAAAATTTCTCTTTTCTCTTTTCTATGGAAAGAAAAGAACGTGTTCTGGGCTCTGATACCACAACTAGTGAAGACCTCCTTCCTCGAGTCTAAGATCCATGCAGGATCTTCTCTAAACCTTGACAAGGGTTTTTCTAAACTCCTTTCCTAAGCCCGCAAAATATTTTGGGTCTCCTGAGTTGGGGTTCTTTGAATACTATACCCAAGACCTTGGAAATAGCCAAAACGCGAAATGAAAATGGGTTAATGTGTAAGGCCCTCTCTTCATCCCCTTTTCCTATAGGACCACAACTAATCCTTATGCAAACACCTTTCATAACTCGCGACTTCGCGAGTTGGAGCACCAACTTCTCATGCCCTCCCCTTTCGAATCCCCAAAACACAGTCCGTCAATAAAGGTTGACTCTACCCAAAGTGATGGGCGCACGCCACCTGTCACTTCTACTTTACTCTACTTACGGGGTGAGTTCTTGCCACCTATCCACATGGATTTTCCAGCTTTCACGACTCAAGTGGGAAACCAACATCCATTCCTCTTCCTCCACGGATCCCTGGTTCCGAAATCTACTTCAATGAGATCAACAGTTGTGTTCCTCCCCCGATCCAATGGTCCTGGTTATATTAGGATTTCTCCAACTGGAAATCTACTACACTTGACTCGAACCACTGGTTACTCGATTCCCCGAATTCTGATACGTGAATTCACATACGATATCATTGGTTCTTGTTGATCTGGATCTGATGATCACTACTCCTCCTAAGATTATGGGCGTTGAAAAGACACTTAATCCTAATCTCTTCATTGTTCTAAGAGATCCAACAGTTCACGGGATTTCGACACTTCCTCTTGAAGTGATTCAACCATCTGATTCAACTTCTCAATGACTTCTAGCTAGATGACCTGGCGTCCTTCCTCTAGAACTTAACTCAGTGAACCAATTCAATCTACATGTCCCTTTGGAACAATTGAGAGTTTCTAACCCTCCTAAGCTTCCACTTGCAAACTCAAGGCCTCCATAAGGGTCCTTGCACGCACTCCTTGTGGAAATTTTTCAAATAACCTCTGGTTATTTAGGGTCCTTGACTCCGTGCACTCCTTGCGACAAAATTTTCTCAATTTATATTTTGGATTTGTACAATCCAAGACTCTACATGGACTTCGTAGACCTTGCATCACTATGTGATCTTCTAGCACTTTTTTCCTATAAAGACACAATTTGAAATTCCTCTGAGGATCTTGAGATGAAACATAGAACCTGGTCAACGCACTCCTTACAGACCCTCCACTGCACTCTTTGTAGGAGTTCTCAGAAAGAGAAACAACTGGAACTCATTCACCCCTTATCTAGAATTCAAACATTCAACATAGAATTCTAGAGCATACACACACATTGGCATTTAAATAGAATGCACACATAGAATGCAAACATGTCTGCAACATACCATTTAATAGGTGGTTCCAACAACCATAACAAAGACATAGATCAGAATCAAAACTTTCTTCTATTAAATCCAGTGCTCCTGTACATGGCCAATAGCAACTAAAAATGCATAAAATTATTTGTCCTCCTATATTCCTCTCTGTAGCTCTACATCTTATGAATTCTAAATTATGTTACCTTGATACAAGGGTTGAGGGTGTCTATCATTTGTTTTCCCTCCTACCTCTTACGCTCCTAAAACTGTCTTATATATTAAATTAAATCACCTACTTTCATTCATTACACATAAATGCCTGTACATTCGACAGATGAGAGCAACGCTCAAGATCTGTTTACAATCTCCAAAACAAAAAAGTAAGTACGCTTCCCTAGCTATTACATTAATGTCCATTAATAAATCTTCAAAACACTTCAAAATGTGCACGAGGGATTTTCCAGGTAACTCCTTTTATTAGGTGCATGTCTTTGGCTTTATACGATGCTCCTACATCACTCTCCTCTAAAACACACCTCCATACCTGCGCACAAGGTTAAATTCCAAGACTATATGGAAAAGACTTATACATAACATATTGGGGTTTGGATTATATACCTTGGTGATATGTTGGTTTAACATAAGGTTTTTGCTCTTCTATCCATGACCAAAGTCATTGACATGCATTCTTGGTAAAATTTTTGGTTGGGTAATAGTTTTTCATTCAACACACGGTATAAGAGTTTTTATGGTTAGAAGGGAAACCCTATGCTAACAATTCGTTAACTCTACCAAATATGAGTGATGTCTAACTAGACTAGGTGCTAAACTAGATTGATATTGGTTAGGGATTAAAGATTTCCAAATCGTAGGATTTCAAGGAAACCACCCTTCACTTTTGTAATTCATTAAATGTGATAGGATGGTTTATGACAGTCGAGAGTTAAACCTCTGACTCGACACTCAATGGAGGTAGGTGAGAAAAAATTCCATCCTTGTACCTTCATCCAACCCAAATGTGCCAAGTCAATTCCATCACATCGCCCGCACCTCCCATTGTACCATCAACACTCATCATGCATGGGGTGAGAGATTTAGGGTTACAATAGTTACTCTTTTTTGAAACTATTCCGAAGTTGGCTGTGTGTTTCTCCTTTCTTTCTTGGGGTGGGGAGAATGGAAGCTTGGAGCTCCTCCCTTGACTATTCTCATTAATGGTAAGTGGCTCCTCTCATTTTAAAATTAGACTCAAGATCTTCGGCATTTTGTTCTTTGTGTTCCTTTTCCAATGAATTCACGGAGGTAGAGTTCAATTTGTATCTTTTTTACTATAAGGGTTAGTTGTCTCTTACATTCCGTTAATTCTTTCTATGTCATTACTAGGTGTTGAGTCTTCTCATGACTTCACTAGGAATATAGCCCAGAAGTCAGTCGGTAGGTTAGGGATTCACACGGTGACTGCCTATTAACAATTATTCATGATATGGAATCTCATTTGGTAAGTTTTGAATAACGTTTTCCTACCCTTGTTGGGTACCTGGTATTGGGTTTTTATTTAGGTTCTCGGTTCCCCAACTACCCGACGAATTCTTCTGATTGTAACTTAATATTTGAATGTTTTTCCGAAGTTTCTTACAACATAGCCATAAATAAAAATGCTATGTATCCCACATTGTATATTTAAAAATTTTGGTCATTCTTTTGTGTAAGTTTTCTTAAAGTATGAGAGTATAATAAAGCTCATACGAGTTTAGTGATTCAGCATGGTGTTGACCCTATGTTTCTTTCTATTTAAATAAATCTTTCTCAGATGATATTATATACACTTTTGATGGTTTTAGTTGACCCGTGGCTTCCAATTTCAATGCTCGCAATTAGAATAATTATTTGGTCCATTCTCATTAGCGCTTTGTATTTGGCAATGTTTTTGTAGAAAATCCAGGTCCTATCAGCCAAAGACTTCTTGGTGTCTTTGACCAAGCTAAGAATCTAAGTTTTATTCTTGAATCCCAAAATGTTTTTCTTCTTGTTTGATATGACCACATCTGAAAAGTTGTTCTGATGTGTTATGGTTGTTGTTTAGGTGATTGGGTGCCTGCAAATGTAGTTTTATGTTAGATAAATTTTACATATACTTCCCAATAAACAACAAAACACCTATCTAATCTTTTAATGCTGAAATATGGGCCGAAATAGAGCTTCCCTATGACAACTAAAATGCATGTGTAGACACGAGTATTTTGGTCTATGACCACTAATTAAAACCCAGGGAAAACAGGTTTTGGAATATGATGTATATATATCAATAGCAAAGATCTAAAGCAATAAATACAATACAACAATGAACACGAGTACAATAGAAACTCGAATGGTGAGCTATCAGCTCATCTTGCCGGAATGAGGAAAATATGGTCGCCCCCTCACGGCCTTGAGATCGCTCCGAACTTCGGTGAGATGTCGAGAATGTGAATCCCTCCACACGAGGGAATGGTTGTCCTTTCTTTGTGATCACTATGCAATTTGTCATCTACGAGATTAGGTGGCTAGAAACTTCTCCGGGGAAGGCAGTCGATGAAGTAATAAGCCCTCCTCAAGATGTCTCTCACCTGTAATAATGGATGGTAGGCGCTTGGTGCATACAAGAAAAGCTAGGCCTCTATCCTTCTCATGCATCAAACCCCAACTCCAATCTCCAATAACTCCTCCTCTCCCAAGCAAAAAGTCTCTCATGAAGAATGCATTGTTCTTTTGCCTCTTGCCTCTTTAGGCATCAAAAGTGAGACCTAAGATCCAGGGATGAGATCATCCCTAATCAAGGCTAAGATCACTCCAAGTAATGTGATCTCATAAACCCACTTTGCCTAAATTCCCTAAGTCACTTTTTGTCACCTCAAAATCACTAAAAGTGTGATTTAATGTTCACTTTTTCAAAAAGTGACATTTTGCACTAGCAAAGTCAAATTACAAAATAGACATAAATGACAAGGACAAAATCCCAATGACTTTCCCATGTGCTAAGAAGGGATAACACATGAGACACCTCTCAGTACACAAATCAACACTCCCTCTTAGGTAGAGTGTTCCTCACCAGCCATCTTGTCTGTAAAAGGCCTTGCCGGTAGGGACTTGGTGAGAATATCTGCAACTTTGATGATCATCGTCGAGATTTCTTGAAGCTGAACTGGCCCTCTCTGAACCCAATCTCGATGAAGTGGTATCCCGATCTCGATATGCTTCGACTTGTCATGGCTCTTGGATTCTCGAGAGAGTTTATGCAGCTTCTACGATTATCCGCAGGTGAATCAGGTGAATATCTCCTGAAACAAACCTACCGACATCTTCTTGAAGCCAAATGGCCCTCTGGCCCGGCACGGCTGCCATATACTCCTGCCTCGGTGAACTCAAAACAATGACCGCTTCCGGTGAACAGGAAACAAGTCTGAACCCAAGCCGAGCTGACACCACGAGGGTGCTTTTCTGTCGGCGCATCACCTTGATCACGAGATACGTATGGCCAACCAATCTAACTCCGCTTCGCCTCGACATAATCTAGGCCATAATCCAGAAGCGTCCCGGTAACATACCTCAAGACATGTTTTCCCCAACCATATGAACACCCCACAGCTCGACCATGTACTGGCTGAGAATGTTCACGAAAGCTATATGTCTGATGCAGCGTTAACGGATACATCCCGGTGACCCGATCAGCTGCACAATGGCTGTAGCATCCACTGGCTGGCTATCACGCGAGCTTCTTCGGTTAGTGATCATAAAGTCGACATAGGCCTGCGATCCCTCATCACGAAACACCTTTCCGAATATCTGGCGCGCTACTTCCACAGAAATATGACCATCCTCACTGCCAAACCTCCATGCCGAGGAGAAAATGAATTGCATCAGCCCAATATCCTCATCGAATTCGATGCAAGTCCGGCTTGCGATGACTATGGACGGCTCTGATGAAACAAATCATCCACATATAGAATGAGAATAAGCATGTCCTCACCTGTGATGAAATAGAGGTTTGGATCGGCTTATGTCGGCGCTTTTCGAAGCCCATCTGAAGCAATAGGTGTCAATCCGGGAATACCAAACTCGGGGAGCTTGCCTCAGTCCATAAAGTGCCCGCTTAAAGCGGCACACATGAGTCTCCCTCTCACTCACCTCAAACCCTTGTCGTTTGTCAATGTACACCTCCTCCTCAATGAAGCCATTGAAGCAGCGGTCTTAACATCCATCGATGAATGTAACCAATCTGGCGCAATGGCCATATCGATCTGATGGAAGTGTATCTGTAAGCCCCAGTGCGAATGTCTCATCATAATCGACTCCCTCAATCACGGGAAGCCTCGTGCACAAATGGAGTATGTATGTTCTCCATTTTTAGCATACAGCAATCTTGGTCTTATAAAACCATCTAGAAGTCACAGCGGACTTCCCCACAGAACCTCGGAACCACATCCCAGGCATCATTGCGCACAATGGAGTCTTACTCCTCAACCATGGCCTCTCTCGCCATGCACGATGATCAGCACTTTCGCGCCAAATCTCGGCTCCGCGTACATTCCAATGATCGCTGGGTGCCAAGTATTCTCCCAATATGGTTGGTGGCCTCCTCTGTCTGACCTTATCATTGGGCTCCCCTACATTCTGTTGTCTCGCCGGGGTCCTTTGAAACCATCGGTTTCCTCTTCCACGAGTGGTCAAGGAAGTAAGATCTCGCCCAAAGGGTAATACCTCAGGACTCGCTGCAACTCTTGTGATCCTGAAGTCACGACCTCTCTTGAAATTATTGCCCCATGTTGAACTGCTGAAGCCGGTGACTCACGAAGGCTGTGCATGGTGATGACCTGTCACCCCACGAGAAATGGTGTACGTGGCCGAGGTTGTGCTCCCTCTGGTGCAGATCCGGCAACTCTCTGCATCAACCTCATCGCTCAGCCTCGACTCAAGTGATCGCAAAACCCTATCCTCCTCCGTCGACATCTACCTTCACCACCACTTTTCCTGGTGAATGTAGATCAAATGACTTCATACCTACATTATCCTACTAGAATCCCTGGCGAATTTTGTGGGGTCTATCTTCGTCCTCCTCTCCGGGGGACATGCGAGAACGTCGAGCATCCAAAATCCTGATGTGCTCAACATCGGGCCTCCTCAGGAAGGCCTCCTCGAGAGTCATCTTCCCCAAATCCTATGGGGACTCCTGCAGAATAAGCTGCGGTACAACATGCCACCCTGAGGAGTACAAGGCAACCTTTGATCATGACATAGATCTCTGTTTGCACCGATGTGCTTGATTTCTTCCTCTCGGCAATCTCGTTCTGCTGGGGGTTGTAGTGTACGGTCATCTCTCTCCTAATTCCATGCTTGGCACAGTCCTAAGCTGTCCAGAACCGCTCTCCCCGTTGTCCAGCCATAAGACCTTGATCCTCTTTCTTGTTCGGTTCTCCACAAGAGCTCTGAACTCTTGGAACCGTGTGAGGTCTTCACACGGTTCCAAGTCTTCCTCGAGTGGTCTTCTATGAATGTGAGATAATACTCCCAACCACTCAAGGACTTTAGAGACATGGGCCCACACACATCCGTGTTTACTAAATCCATCCCCTCGATGCATTGTCACTGCTGGGGAGCGAAGCCTTGGCAAACTTGCCAATTACACACCCTCTACAAACATCCTCATGCTCCAAACTGAACTGTGGCACTCCGGTCACAATCTCTCCCGGTCCTCCAAGAGCCCCATGATGTGGGTGTCCCGTCCTACGATGCCACAACTCCCACATAAGCGCCCATTGTGGCTACTAGCCACCAATGCATGTAGTGGCTGATATAGTGCCGTCTGGAGTCTCCTCTCTGCGCTCCAATCTTGTCCACGAGTCTATGGAGGCAACTTCTCGTGAAAAATGAGTGCGTCGTTGCCTGAATAGAACCTCAAGACCCTCTGTATCTGGAGGGTGGTAAAATCAAGTTCTTCTTCAGGGATAGAGAGAGAACATCAGTGAATAATCGGTGGCAAACCCTCTCCTAAAAGCTGGCCAACCCGACCGGCTGTAACAATCATCATCTCCGATTGAGATATCCTCACGACCTCGGTGCCTGCGGATCGATTGAAATGCTCCTCATGGGTCATGTGACTCCCTGATGCTCGCTATCACATACCGGATATCGGTGAGTACTCAACAATTGCTGATAGCTTCGGAAATGCACACTTCCTATGGAGGCGTACATCGTCTCCTGCTGAAGCCGAGCATGCCACCCTTCTTTAACTAATGTTGGGACCTTTGTCCGCATGGTGCCAAACTTCTTACAAATAAAGCACTTCACTTTGCTCATATCCTACGCTACGACCAACGCCATGACCAACTGCTCACGGCCCGCGCCACTCGATGCGCCACTCTACGCTCCTCCACTCCGGTACGTCCCCGGTCTTGGGACCTTGCCGACCACCGGTAGGCCTTGCTCTTTGCCCTTTGTCCAAAGAGCAAGATCCTCTCCACCAATCCTCTGCTGGCGCCTACGCGGAGAGAGACTCGATGCTAACTGATCTCCTCGGCGAAGTCATCCACATCCCTCTCCATGTGGAGCCAAATGCTCCACGGCAACAATCCCATGAGCGGCCCCACCGGTTTGGTGAAGCTAATAAAATCTTGCCTCACCAAAGGTTGGTGGATCACCTCGCAAACCGTCAAGCTCGTCTCTGATGCAGGTGAATCTAGAAGGAATGGCCCGTCGCCAGGCACGCGAATGCTCCTGAGTCTATCATGAAAACCATCTTCCGGTTCTCATTCGAGCTATCATATAGGCTGGTCAAAGGCATACATCTGATATGCATGGGCTTTCCCCATCACATGGGAATGATGTGATCTCGGACTCCATGAGAAATAGTCCTCTTCGCCTTGTTGTTCCTCTTCACGTGATACGCCACCAAGACGGGGCGGTCGCGAGAATCATTAAGGTAACCGCCTCGACATATATCCGCAGCTCGAGGTCCTCCAAAGATGAACCATTCGGCCAAAGAGACGGTTAACTAACCCGATTAGCCTATCCTCAACCATCGAATCGCGACATCATTATTTTGCACACTCCAGCGATGCTGCGTCAGGGATCACCTTTGCCTCACTCCTGTTAAAACAGGTGTGAAAAGAGACAGGTGTAATATGATCTCACTCCTAACATAATAGTTGTGAAAAGAGGTCAAGTCAAACAGTCTCACTCTTACTGTGTAGTTGTGAAAAGAGACTGATCTCTCTTTGTCTCAAACTGCCCAAAAATCAACTGCAAGATTCTGCCAAGTGTTAGCCACTGAAAAGGTCAATGGTTGTCCTCAAATTTCTGCTCAACAAGTGTATATGGCAGCCACAAGATCGCTGTCCAAAAAACTGTCCCAAAACAGTCCCAAGCTGTCCCAAAAATCAGCGACCAAGCTCACGACACCATGTAGAAAATCGAGGTCCTATCAGCAGAATGGCAGTGCGTCTTTGATAGGCCCGAAGTCACTAAGTTTAACGTCGCCAAAATGTTTTCGCTGGCGTTTTTATAGCGACCATGCGGTTGTTTTCTGGCGATGTGTTATGGTTGTTGTTTCGATTGGGTGCCCGCGCAGAAGTAGTTTTATGTTAGATACACACACATATACTTCCCAATAAACAACAACACCTATCTAATCTTTTAATGATGAAATATGCCAGTAAGAGCTTCCTATGACAACTAAAATGCGTATTATTGAACCGCGGTATTTTTGGTCTATGACCTTTGGATAAAATTAGGGGGAAAACCGGTTTGGAATATGATTGTATGTCACAGTGACAATGATCTAAAGCGATGCATCTGATACAATAATGAACCTGGTACAATAGCAACTCGAGATGGTGAAGCTATCAAGCTCATATTGCCAGAATGAGGGTAAATGTGTTGCGCCCCCCTCTGAACTGCCAGGTCTGCTCTAGAACTCTGCTGAGGTGTCAGAATGTGAATCCCCTCCATAGGAATGGCTGTCACAACTGCTGTGATCACTATGCAACTATCATCTCTGAATTCTGATGGCCAAAAACTTCTCCAGGAAGGAAGCGGTCGGTAAATGGCGTGCCCCTCTCAAAGATGAAGTCTCTCCAAAAAAATAAGGATGAATGTTGCTCCAAGGCTGCAGCCGCAAACAAGCTAATGACCTCTATCCTTCTCATTACATCAAACTCAATACTCCAAGAACTCCTCCTCTCCAAGCAAAAGTCTCTCATGAAAATAAGCCCTTCTTTTTTGCCTCTTGCCTTTGCCCTCTTTGGAGGCATCAAAAGTGAGACCCTAAGATCCAAGGGATGGGATCATCCCAGACCTAAGATCCAAGGGATGAGATCATCCCTAATCAAAGGCTAAGATCACTCCAAGTAAATGTGATCTCATAAACCCACTTTTGCCTAAATTCCCTAAGTCACTTTATGTCACCTCAAAATCACAAAAAGTGTGATTTAATGGTCACTTTACCAAAAAGTGACATTTTGCACTTTAACCAAAGTCAAGTACAAAATAGACATAAATGACTAAGGACAAAAAGCCAAATGACTTTCCCACATGTGCTAAGAAGGGATAACACATGGGGAACACCTCCTCAGGTACACAAATCAACATGTTTTTCCAAAGATTCATTCAGCATAGCCATAAATAAAAATGCTATGTATCCCGCAATGTATATTTAAAAAATTTGGTCATCCTTTTGTGCAAATTTTCTTAAAGTATGAGAGTACAATAAATCTCATACGAGTTTGGTGATTTAGCATGGTGTTGACCCTGTGTTTCTTTCTATTTAAATAAATCTTTCTCAGATGATATTATATACACTTTTGATGGTTTTAGTTGACCCGTGGCTTCCAATTTCAATGCTCTCAATTAGAATAATTATTTGGTCCATTCTCGTTATGTGACTCATGTACTTCACTGTAATCATCATTTGTATATTCTTTCCTACAATGTTTTTCGATTTACTTAATCTGGTTCTTATCACTAACGATGGGACTCCATGATTGCGAGGGTGCCCATCAGAGATTCTTGGGCTGCTCCTCCCCTTTTGGTATGGGAAGTTACTAATCTCATCACAACAAATAAGGATATTGGATCCCTCAATTAAAAGTTAAGTATGACTCTGTAAATCCTTTCATGTTACTAATCATTTTATTATATTCATCTTATCTCTATTGAATAATTAGTAAAGGTATTTTGTGCAATCTTGTGGAGGGGTTTCGTTCACAAAATAATTTTGGATGCTGACCTCTTCCACCTGCATAAGAGGTATTCAGGTTCCACCTCCCCCCTTTCAAGGAGGGTCCTAGGTGGCTAATGGTTGAAAATATTTAAATTAAAGAGTCATCTTTGTGGGTGAAGATTTGTTGTTTAAAGCTAAATTATTCTTTACCTCTTTTACTTGCCTTCACAGCCAAGTAAGCAAGTCAAATCTTAAAATTGTATATTTGGACAAATGATTATATCGAACTTTACTATGTCATTATTCGAAATGGGATTGGAATGGAAATATGAATAGATTTTCTTTGCATAATAAATTTGTTCTTCAACATTCCAGAATAAATAATATTGTGAATAATACATATTGTTTTTCATTCATGTGTCTTTACTTTCGACCTTTATCAAAGTAGATCCTAGGCATAATGAATAAAAAGGTTCTAGATGTATTAATTATTTTGTTTAATGCTGTAACATTTTATTCCATAAATGTAAAAATTTAGTCTGAACTGTTTGTTTCCCTTCCGATCTGTACTCAAGGTTTCCTAAAGATATCGCGACTATATGAAACTATTTTTTTTCGCTACCATAGTCAGTGTTGGTTGGATCTAAGAAATATATATTTAAAAGGTTTGAGTCTATCATTGTAGATAGTTATATATGAGACACTGTAAATATATCTGGCGAGATTTCTTTATATATATACGACCATTCTTTTGATACTTTATTTTTTATAATTGATTCTACATAACTGTTAAAAAGTTTACATATTAATTATATAATATGGGTACAAAAATCTTGTAATTATGTATTTCCATTTCTATATCGACTACTATATCGATTTTTGAATATAAATGCATACATTTCATAACTATATTCATATAGCCATATATACTTTGTGAGTTCCTATCATAGTAGAGTTTCATCCCAATTTGGGATTTTAATCTATATAGGTTTAATTTTTAATACAGAACTTTAATATCTTATATGCGTATGATCTTATGACAGGTAAGAATCTTCCATAATTTGTATTTTGTATCTTCTTGGTTAAATTATTACTTTATGTAAGATAAATTTGTCCTTGCCATGACTAATACACAATGTCTTTACAACACTATTTACTATTTAGATCTATTCCTACCACACAGAATACACAATCACCTTATAAGTCCATCTCTTAATATAATAGTTTTGTTCCTACAACACATAACCTACAGTAACTAAATAGATACTTGGTAATGAGTTTTCTTTTACCCAAGTCCTATGTTCCCTATCTACCTGATGAATTCTTATGTCTGTAAAAACTAGAATGTCTTCTGAAAGTTTCCTTCGGCCTAACCACGAATACATACGCACTGTAACCTGTGTTGTATATTTAAAGTATTGGGTCATCCTCTTCGTGTCAATTTTCTTGAAGTCTGAGTGTATCATAGAGGTCATCCGATTTTGGTAATTCGGCACGGGGTTCACCCTATGTTTCTTTCTTTAAATAGACTCTACTAAGATGGCATTAGATAGAATAAAAAGGTGTTAGTTGTTTTGTTTCTTCCAATTTTCAATGCTCTCAATTAGCATAATTATTTGGTCCATTCTCGTTATACGACTCACATATTTTGGATTTCACTATAATTTTGATATGTATATTATTACCTATAATGATTTTCAATTTGTTTAATCTAGTTCTTATCACTAATGATGGGAACCTATGATTGCGAGGGTACCCATCAGGGAGTCTTGGGCTCCTCCTCCCCTTTCAATCCAGAAGGTTACTTAGCTCATCACAACAACGAAGGATATTGGACCCTTCCCCTTAAAGTTAAGTATGACTCTGCAACTCTTTTCCTCTTATTAATCATTTTACTTTATTCTCCTTATCTTTGTTGAGCAATTATTAAAGGTATTTTTGTAATCTTGTGCATGGGTTTCGTCCACGTGATAATTATGGAGGCCAACCTTTGCCACCCGCATAAGAGGTATTCAGGTTCCATCTTGCCCCTTCAAGAAGGGTCCTAGGTGACTAATGGTTGAAACGATTAAAAAAGAGTCATCTCTGTGGTGAAGATTTGGTTTGTTTTATACTATATTTTACCTATGTTACTTTCCTTCACGGCCGAGTAAGAGAGTCAATCCTTAAATTGTGTATTTGGCCAAATGATTATGCCAAACCTTACTATGTGATTATTCAAAACATTAATGGAATAGGAATTTCAAATAGATTCTTGGCATAATGGAATTGTTCTTCAACATTCTGGAATAAATGATATTGTGAATAATACATGTTGTTCTTTGTTCCTGTGGATTTACTTTCGACCTTTATCATAGTAGACCCTAGGAAAAATAAAAGTATCAGAAGTATTCATTCTCATGTTTTATTGTTGTAACGTTTAATCCTGGAATTGTAATAGTTAGACTGGTTGTTTGTTTTCATTATGAACTGTACTCAAAGTTTTCTAGAACTATTTTCCTTGCTTATGTGCATGTGAATGACTAAAACTACTTGTTTCTCTGCCATAGTCGGTGTTGACTGGATCTAAGCATTAGATGTTTAAAATGGTCTGAGTCTATCAGAATAAAGCAGATTAGAGATGCATCTCTGTAATTATATCTGGAGAGATTTATTTATATATATGTATATATATAAATATATATATATAACCCTTATTCTATTACGTTGATTGTACAGTGGGTTCTATATAACAGTTCAAAAGTTTGCATATTAATTACAAAATATGTGTGCAAAACTCTTATTTATGCAATGTTATTTCTATGCCATCTATTGCATCGATTGCCTAATAAAAATGCATATATTCATAATTGTATTCATATAGCTACATATATACTTCATGAATCTTTATCATAGTAGTCTCGATTTGGGTTTTATATCTGTACAGGTTGGAACCGAACTTGACGATCTTATAAGGATATAATCTTATGATAGGTAGAAATTTCCATAATTTTTGTTTGTATCTTCTTGGTCAATTTATTACTTTATACAAGATAACTCTATCTTTTCCACGACTAATACACAGTGACTTTACAACACTACTTATTATTTACATACTATTTGTACCATAGATAATACTCAATCGTTGTATAAGTTCATTCATTAACATAATAGTTTTGTTCCTACAATAGATCACATATGGTAACTAAATAGATGTATTCTTTAACAAATTAGATGGTTCCTACAAAAGATAAAATTCTATGATCCTATAGATACAATCTTTAGTAGAAAAAAATAATTTCTACAACAAGTACCCTACAACAACTCTATAATTCCACCTATTCACATATGCACAATAGGGTATACATATAGAAGTAGAAGTAATGTATAATCATTTCAACAATACAATTTTAATAAGAGGGAAGTAGAGGAACATATCTGGATAAATATTGGAACAAAAAAGGGAACAACCAGGTTCCTCCCAACCTTAGAACACGACATCCAAATCACTTGTCCAATTCACCCGCTTGCCCGACCATGAATCCATGAGGGCTAACCTGGAAATCCCCTCAGTAAATGCTTTAAGTTTAAGCAGTCCTCTCCTTGCCTCGCACTCAACCAATAGTGTTCATAACAACAGGAGATATATTTCTTTTCCCTAGCATACTAGGTTGTGTCCTGCCTCCTCCCATATGCCATATATCCGAAGTCATTTTTGCCTAGGTATTTTTCCCTCCCTTGGGAATTTTCATAGCTTTCCAAATCCTTGATTTTCAGGGGATTCCCATGGACAAATACTTGATTTTCCACTTGTAACAATCATCCCTGGGGTAGTTCCAACATTTTCCCCACTCATGGAGTCATGGTCAGCTAATTTCAACATGGCTATTCCATTTATCTTCCCGCAATAGTTATAAAATATTTTGTTTTTATACAAGTGTCATAGTCAAGAAGCTAATTGGGTCAAATCAAGTCTCTGTCCAATAGTCATAATAATTAATTAAAATTAAATAAATTCGAAATTTGGAATTGCCTAAAATGGAAAAAAAATTCCAATTTTGAATTTACCAAAAACGAAATAATTTTCCTAAGAAACATCAAACTAAAAAATAAATTATTATTGGGGATGTCACTATATACATACAAAAGTAGAAGGAACGTATAATCATTTCAAAAATCCAAATATAAAAAGAGGCGGTGTTACCCATGATTTTGGTCGTCATGATGATCTATTGATGATGGTGTACTCAGGCTCTTCATAAGAACTTTCTCCTGAGAAAAGTTACATTCATCTCTTCCAAGAAAACTCATTTTTGAAGAAGGTTAGAAGGCTGCTAGTATATTTGGGTGCGAGAATGTTTGATTCTCACAGGATTCCTTAAGACAAGGTGTGATCTTCTCTCACCGTGTTGAACAACTAGGGTGCAAACACTTCCTAAAGCATGGAAAAAGATGAATTCTCGATGTTTCTAGAAGGGAATCTTCTAGAAGGATGGGTTGGAATTCGAATGGTTATCTTAGTACTGGATTCCCTGATATTTTGGGATCATTCTTATCCAAGTAACTAATTCATTCTCTCCTATATATTGAGGGAATTCTCATGGAAAAGGTTAAGCAAGATTCATTGGAGAGTTGGTGAAAGAATTGTGTGAAGGACTGAAGCTTGAATAACAGCTTGGAGACTCTAGCAAGTCTATCAAGAGGATTTGATCTTCTTCATACAAGGATTGAGAAAGTGTGTGTGTCAGAGCCAAGAGCCATCGAAAGGCAGTTTGCGTCATCAAGGCTTAGGTTGTAAACTTTACTTTCCATTAATATGATACAGTGGCATGTCCCTTTGCCATAAAGCTATTTCCACTTTATTGTGTAATTCCTTGATCATACACATAGGTTGATTGTTGAATATATTGTTCTATCTTCACTTTGGTTGGTTTATGTTATCTTGGTCTTGAGTTCATGAGAGCGTTGGAGTGGAGCGGGAGAAACAAAGACCCTAGGAAGAGATAATAAGGTATGTTACTTGTCCATTCCTCATAGTAAATTCAATAGTCAAAACTTAGGGAAAGAGTCATGTCCTATCCCATTTTGTTCTAGATCCTGGTGGATCTAGGGAGATCAGTTAGTGTCTGCACCTACTGATTAGTCCGATAACAAAATTGGTGACTCCACTGGAGATTATCCCATTTTCTTTATGGATTTTGTTGTTTTTCTGTGGCCATTTGCTCTGATTTTAATTTTCTCCTGTCCTATCAATATCTGAGTCTTCAGGATATCTTGATAAACCCTCTGGGTCCAGAGGCCTTTTCAAATTTTGCTTCATTTTCCAAAATTTTGACTATGTTCAGACATTCTCGCACTGCACTTCACTACAACTTCCCAGAATAGGTAGGGTTTGCAATATGCCTTTAGGATTTAGTGCGAGGTTCTTGCACCCTACTCAAGGGTCACCTACGAGAATCACTAATTCTCGCACTATGTAGTATTGCCAGCCTGCGAACTCATTTTTTCAAAAATTTGGATTTGATTTTTGGCATCTTCAACTGCCCAGATTAGTCTAGGTGCCTCATAAGAGTTTCTTGGACCATTTATTGATGTCTTTCTTGTCTTCATTTGCGTGCCTGAACAGTCTTAGGATTTCAAGGCTCTTATTGTCATTTTATGTCTTGACTTTCGTTTCTTGACTTTTCTTGGCAAAACCATACTCTCTGATTTTGGGATCTGAGTGTGTTTGATTAGTTAAGAACTGGTGATCAGTTGAAAGTTGAGGATTCTTGGTCTTTATCATTTTCTTATTGTTTGAAAGATCATTTTTCTTGTGCACTTGAAAAGACTATATTGGTTTGCTCTTTGTTTTTGTTTTCATTGAAAGAGTTGATTGGGTTTGTCATTGCTTGTTCATTAGTTTTTGATTTTCAATACTCTTACTATCATAGTATGGGTCCTTTTTGAAAAGTGAACAAAAAGTTTTTCTTTCAAAAAATTCTTTTCGTTTTCGAAAACATTGAAAATCAAATTATTGAGATTGTTGAAATTATTGAAAAAGACACAATAGAGAATTGACATTTGATAAGTGATTTGTTGCATTTGCATTTTAAAGGAAATTTTGCATTGTAGTTCAAGTTTGATTTGGAAAACTTTCTCTCTGTCCCATACATAGGACTCAATGAATGAAAAGTGATACATTTCATTCTCATCCTTGCATTGTTGGGTCAGAGTCATATAACATAAGTTTCAGCTCCGTTGCCTTTGAGTAAACAACAACTCTTAATAACACTGCGCAATTGTAAAATTTATCTAGTAACTCTTTTCTAGGGCTCTATTACACCAACATTTAGCCAGGTTAGTGCTTTGGAGTAGGAAGAGAGATACACTCTCCAAAAGCACAAAACACACAATAGCATCTTGTGTTAGGGAGTGTTAAATTCGATTTGCAATATCTTGTCCTGGGCATCCCTACTCACACAAGGGTCAAACACGAGGTTGCATTGATATTGGCAGAGTTACTGACCCTACTTTGTTGGTATCAGTGTAGAGATTGCACATATTATGGGGATCACTCGGAGGTATACCCACAATGATGAGTGGAAGCCTTTTGAGTTTATTTCGGGCTAGATACCCTACCCTTGCATGTGGATCGGACTGTCGACTGCTCCACCAGGATTTATTGTTGTTGGTGGTGACCTTAGTGGCCTATCTTTCTAGGTTCTTACCCGAGGTGACTGTGAAGGGGAAAGTCTTCATGGTACCTGGAATTGACATTGACCAAACTCGCTTGGGCTCCCTGGAGGGTATACCCACGATTATGTGTGGGAGCTTGTACCAGGGTGTAAGTCCGTTGAGCAGGTCGTCAATGTAACTTTTCCACCCTAGCCTAACCCTTCTCATCTCATTGTTGTGACGTTGGATTTCATCACCAACTAGTGGCTTCGAAATTAGAAGGTCTTGGTTGGTTGGTGTTGCTTCCTAGATTTTGTTTACTATTGAATGTTGTTTGTTTCTCGAAGTTGACCATAGGTTTTTCTTCACGAAGTCTCTTGCTCATTTACAATAGCTCCTCCATGTCATTCACGTAGAATGCAGGTTTTATCTCCAGAGCATCTAGAAGGTTCTCAACACTTGCCCATAAGCACACCCGGAGGCTCTCCTCGGGAGAGTGAAGTCCCAGTCGTCACCACACCACAAGTGGAACAAAATGACTCTCTAGAATGTTTTCGAATTACTAATACTCGAGAGGAATTTCGACGTCACCCTGATTCCAAGTGACCATTTATGCGACTGAATTCTTCTAGAGAATTAGTTGTTACATATTCTGGATCACCAGTTGGACCCTTTCCTGGTATAGAAGGCCAAGATATTTTTTGGTCTACAGGTGTTTTCCGCCGAGACCTTTTTGGTCCAGGTTCACCTGTGATTTCTGAAATTAATCCTCCTATGATTTCTAAAATCTCTAGTCCAGAGACAGTACCGTTGACTACCTCTTATCACTTTACTGTCCCTTCTTAAATGGACCATTTTACAAATACTACGAGTGTTCCAACCGGGTTTCCTATGGTTAGTCTTGCTCCCATAAACACACCGCGAATGCCCAATGTCAATCCGACACTACCACCTAGATACCGTGCATTGTGTGCTTCCATTCCTAGTCCTGCGCAAACTCCATCTGGCTCTCCTAGTGGTCCTTCTTCTTCTGGGCACTTTCTTCTCGGTTTTGTACCAACACTCCCTCAATTTCCTTTTGGAGGACCTTCTTCGTCTTCTACTGGCAATCCTAATCCTAGTGGCACTATTCTTTCATTTAGTCCAACTTATCAGTTTCGGGTTGGTGGACAATCTCATCAAGGTAGTATAACTCAATCCCCTCTCAGTTGGAAAATGCCAATTGGAACATTGCCCTCAATTGGTACACCACCTTCAATGGGAGGAGCCACTCCACCTTATGGGAAAAACATACCTCCATCTTTGGCCCAGTATTGGAATCAGTTGATCCAAAATCCTCCTCAATCGACTGGGGGGCAACAGTTTTCAGCTATGTCCATAACACCCCCTAGTATGGGCCAACCATATCCCGGTTCATTTAATCCTATTTTGGGGGAAAATGCTCAAACTCAAGCCTATGTTCCAGGGTATAATCCGATGAGATACTATCCTATCCAACCACAACCGAATATGCCTCAATCTTCATATTATATGTAGATTTCTTATGGTCTTACTGGTTTGCCGACAGGGCTTCCTCCCCAAAGCCACCAGTACCTGTAGGTGAATCGATAGTTACCCTTTCTCACCACTTTGGATCTTCCAGATTTTTCAAGGATTTTAAGTGATCCTATTCGTCACTCTCCCAAATGGCCTATTATACCAGCCAAGCTTCCCTCAGACATTCCTAAATTCGACGACAAAGTGGGAGAGGACCCAAACAATCACGTTACGAGTTTTCACGTATGGTGTTCATCCAACTCATTGATGGATGAATCTATTCGTTTACGTATTTTTCAATGAACCCTTACCAGTTCTGCTGCGAAGTGGTATATTGAATTTCCACGCGGTTTCTTCTCTGACTTCAACACCCTGTCTATGGCTTTCCTTACGCATTACTAGTTGTCGATCCGTTATGATATCGAGACCGAGATTTTGACTTCCTTCAAATAGACTAAATACACTCATATCTTTGATCACATCCATGAGTGGCGAAGGAGACGACGTCTCATTAAACTTGAGCTCCCCGATCAATTACTAGACGAATGGTTTACAAAATCATTTGTGAATGAAATTCGTAAGGACATTGCCATGGGTGGAGTTGTCATGGAAGAGCAGGATATAAGTTGTGCTCAGTATATTGACCTCGTTTCCTCACAAACATGAACCATTTATGATTTACTACCTGATTTACCTCGTCCTAATACTTCCAGCATTTCAACCACTCTAGTTGTCTCGCATGCAGCTGACAGTGTGATTGGTACTTCCCAAGCCCAATCACATGCCGCTTCAATCACAAACCCTAAATTTGATTCTTCTAATGTTCAAAATGCTCTGTCTCTTGCCACTCCCACCAGCAAGACTTCTGAGGTAAATGCAGTTCAATCTGCCCCAGCAGGTAAAAACAAATCTAAAAAGGGGAGAGGCTAGAATAAGGAGGGAAAAAATAATTCTCAAGCAAAGCAATCTAAAACTACTCCTATTGATGATCAAGATAAGCGCAAACCACGATACCCTTGCCTTATCTGTGGTTATTATCACTACATGAAGGATTGTCCACGACGTGCCAAGGTCACTAAGTTCCTTTAGGCAGCCCTGAAATGACCTGCACCGACTCTCTTGTCTCGACCCTTCCCATCTCAACAACAGGCTCAGTTGGTCATCCAAGACCAACCCTCATCTTCTACCACTTCTTATGTTTTGATGTGTACTGGTGATTTTAAGAAGAACAATGTTGCACTCATGACTCGAGCCAAAGATTATTCTCCATATAAGGAGAAGGTTGATCATTTACCCCCTTTCTTGGTACAACCCTCTCCCACGACTCCACCTACCAACGATCCACTTCATCTTGAACGACTGAGCCTCGACACAGTTCTGTGACCCCCCCTAAGGGTGTCGTTTGGAAATCAGCTTTCAATCCTCATGCTCGTGTAGCCCAGAACTACAACATTGTTGAAGATCTAGCCCAAGCACCTTCTACGATGTCAACCCTTGAAGTCCTTTAAACTTGTCCCACACAATGGAAGGAAATGTTGAAAGCTATCGGTGGAATTGACCCAACGGATACGAATTTAATAGTCTTTGACTTGGAAGATCACATTCCAAGGTTACCCCCTCAACTCGCATTCCATATACAAGTTGTTGTCTCTGACAAGAACATTTACCGAACTATTATTGATGAGGGTGCCTTGAAGTGTGTCATGTCTCTTGCTTGCTGGAAAGCCATTGGGTCTCCCTCTTTGAATGAATCCAAAAACACTCTTAAAGCCTTCAATGGCTCTGGTTTTAAGCTCTACAATGTTCTTCCTTCGTTGCCCATCACGTTAGAAGGTAAAACGATCCAAGTCAAAGTGGAAGTCTTTGACGCTCCCCTTGAGTATAATCTTCTTCTTGGATGTAGCTGGATCGATTCCATGCATGTCGTTGTGTCAACACTTTTCTGTCTAGTACGTTTCCCTCATCAAGGAAAGGTTATTACCATCGACCAAATTCCATTCTTTAATTCTGATACCCATAGTGGCAATGTACCGTTTATTGCTAAAACCCCACTGGGTTATGAGAACGTCAGTGTAGGCCTTCTAAAGGACTCCTCGTTAATGGGTACTTTCCCCATTCCACCGCCCGATGTTCCACGCCCATTTGTTTCTTCCATCAACATGATATCCACTTTGCCTCATGAACTTCCTGCGTCTCATGACCCTTGGATAGTCCCTGACCCTAGAGATCATTTTCGTTTCGACAATGAAATGTCGTTAAGTCTAGTTGAGTCCACCTATCAGGCCATTCAATCAACAACACCTTATACCCCTTCTCTTGATGAGTTGTCTCCCGATCCTTTTCGTGTTATTTTTCTGACTGACGAGGTGATCATGTCTATCATGGAGGACACCCCTTGGGATGATGGGCATCATCATTCTATCCTCTTTCTGGAGAAACACACTCTTGATAACTACCAATGGATCTCGACTCCATCGACCATTGTCATCATCTCGACCATTCCCGAGTCTACACACGATCTATTTGTTGAAGGGAACTTAAGCAATATCTCACCCACGATTCCCATTGACATATCCATTAAACCTGGAATTGTTGAAAATGTCCATATTGGAGCTTTGTGTTCCCCTGATGAAATAGTCACTTATACGTCTCTGTTCAAAGAGTTTTGTGACATCTTCTCTTGGAGCTACGAAGAAATGCCAGGTATCGACCCTAAGATTGTGATACATGAGATTAAGACATACCCTAACGCTAAACTCGTCTGGCAATGACTTCGTCCAGTTCACCCCCGTAAAGCGGATGCTATAAATCTCGAAGTCGAGAAACTTCTGAAATTCGTCTTTATTTATCCGGTGGCTCTCATAGACTGGGTTTCCAATATTTTCCCAATTGACAAGAAACAAGGTACGATTCATGTTTGTGTTGATTATAGGGATATCAATAAAGCTTGTCCAAAAGAAAAATTTCCTACCCCTTTCGTCGATCACATTGTCGATGACTGTGCCGAAAGTGAAATATTCTCTCTAATAGATGGTTTTTCCGGCTATAATCAAATTAACATCGTTCCTGAGGATCAACATAAGACTTTTTTTATTTGTCCTTGGGGTACTTTTGCATATCGAAAACTTCCTTTCAGTCTCAAGAACGCTGGCGCCACTTTTCAACACGCTATGTATTATGCTTTTCATGATATCAAGCACATCATTCAACCATATTTGGATGATTTACCCACTCATTCTATGCACAAAGTTGATCACCCAACCCATCTCCGAGCCATTTTCGTTCATTGTCAGTTCTACCGTATACGTTTAAATCCTCATAAGTGCATTTTCTATGTGGAATCCAATCGTCTTCTAGGTTTTATCATTTCACATCAAGGTATCTGGGTGGATCCTTTAAAGGTTGAGGCAATCCTTAATCTCCCTCCTCCTTCTACACTTGTCCAGTTGCAAATTTTGCAGGGAAAAGCAAATTTTCTTCATTGTTTTATCCCAAATTATGTCGAGATAACTCGTGGATTTACACGACTATTAAAGAAAGATTTAGAGTTCGTCTGGGATACCATTGCAAACAATGCTTTTGAAGATTTGAAGTTGTCTCTAACGCAAGCTCCGCTTCTCTTTTCCCCTGATTACAGTCGCGATTATATCCTTTACCTTACTGCCTCGGATTACACCATTGGCATGGTTCTCATATATGAGGATGATGCGCACGACGAACATGTTATTTACTACTTGATTCGAAGTCTCATGCTGACTGAAATCAAATATCAACATGTCGAGAAACTGGCCTTGGCTTCCATTCAAGCCGTTCAACCCCTCCAGCACTATATCCTCTCACGCAAGACTACGGTGATTTCTCATTGCAACCCTATGCAACATATTTTGACACATCAATTGCTAGGGGACAAATACTCCAAATGGATTGTCATACTCCAGGAGTTTGACTTAGAATTCGACCGCGCCAAGTCCAATAAGTCCTTAGTTTTTGCTGAGTTGATATGCGATTTTCCTCATTCTGCAACGGAAAAAGTAGCGGTTGATTCATTTCCCGATGAATCTCTTTTCCTTATTAGCACTGATGATCTTTGGTATGGGGATATCATTATATATCTCCAAACCCAGACTTTTTGGCCAACTTTGTCCAGTACTAACCAACGTCGTATACGCTATCAAGCTATCAATACATTATCCTCGGAGATACTCTTTATCGTCAAGGGATTGACTCTGTTTTTTGATGTTGTATAATGTTTGATGAAGCCAAGAAAGCTCTGAATGAATTCCATTCTAGAGCATGTGGTGGTCATATGTTTGGGTATGCTATTGCCCAGAAGATCTTATGTGCAGGATATTTTTGGCCCTCATTATTTAACGACTGCATCATCGTCATTCAGAAATGCCATGCTTGCTAGACCTATAATCAGAAAATTCAGTCACATCCTGCTCTTCACCCTGTGGTCTCAGTTGGTCCCTTTGCGAAATGGGGCATCGATTTCATGACATGTAACCCTCAATCAGCCAGGGGGCATGGTTACAGTATTGTAGTCGTTGATTACTTTACGAAATGGGCCGAGGCGATGTCGACATTTGACAACACTGGAAAGACCGCGGCTTTATTTCTTTTTAATCACATCATAGCTCATTTTGGTGTTCCCCAAGCTATCGTCACTGATCACGGTAGACACTTTAGGAATTTTTTGATGTCCGAACTTACTGAAAAGTTGGGTCTTCGCCATGATAACTCAACGCCCTATTATCCACAAGCCAATGGCCAAGTTGAAGCAATTAACAAAGTTCTCCTAACTATCCTCTTTTAAGGTCCTAATCCACACATAGGTAGATCAATGTATTCAGATGTAATAAAGGTCAATATTAATAAGGCCTTTCAATAAAATAGAATAAGGTGGATGTAAGAAGACCTAATAGAAGCTTCCGCTTCTAGAAGGATATTCCTCTAGATGCTTCTCTTACCTATTAGAAGCTTCCTCGCCTAGAAGGATATTCCTCTAGATGCTTCTCTTAATAGACATACTTAGTATAAATAAGGGTTGAGGGTACGGAAAACCCCAGTTTGGAGATTATTGTAACAGTTGTTATTCGACCGATAGTTTCCCTCAAGAGGTTTGTGAACATTTTCTCAATCAAAGTTCTTTTCATTGCTATTTCAGATATCATTTATGTTTATTGTGAAGACTATGCTGGATCTTTTACTATTATTCTTCCATTTCTAGCATTTTATTTTGTTCTACATACATTTTATATAACTCCGGTATCTTGTAAGTGGTATCAAAGTACTTTCCCTTTGGCGTAAATTGTGGGTATTTTTTCGTGGTACGTATCGCATTTCGGTGTCTTTAAGCCACAGATCCGTCGTTACGCGCATAAACCCGCCGTTGAGAGGGATTCATACACGCTAGAAATACAAGTGGTTCTTAAGACATCCGGTTGGCCACCCTTGTAACCCCGTTGGTACCCCTTTGAGTGGTAGCGATCGCATTAAACACCTCGTATGGATCACCTTAGATTTCCCGAAGCTCCTTTATATCCCGTCCTTCATTTAAAAGCAAATTTCACTCTCTTGTAAAACCGCAAGCTGCAACAAACGCCCGTCCCAGTTTAGTGCCGCCCTGAGATATTGGGTCGAGTAATTTTGTTGGACCCCGCGACGAGTATCAAAGAGTTATAGTACATGGAAAACCCTTGTCTCTAGAACCCTTGAATACCCAACCCTTGGGGAACATAACAACAACATAAACAAATTGAACTAGTTAGATCTATTGACGTGCATCTGTTCGGGTTGCTAAGTAAATACTCTCCGTTCATAATTTGGGGATTTCAAAGCTGCAACATTCTTCGCACTGTGCATAACCCCACAATTGTAAAAAAAAAAAAAAAAGTTTGGAAAATTTTCACCATTATTTGAGACCCATTCCATTAGATTCATCTCTTCCTTATCACATTCATCCATATCATTTTTATGCAAAAATTTTGACCCTACCGCTTCCTTTCAGTTCACCCATCCCCATGGCCCATACCAGAGCTGAAGATCTAGAGTCTCAAGCTTCAACACCTTGCAATCGAAGCTTACTCGACCCAAATAAGAAGTGCAACAATTAGTGCTACTATTGCCTCCCATGATGCCCCCATAAATTCATCCGTGAATGTAGTCATGCAGTCCACAATGGTTGAATTCAAACACAAACTGACCACCCAAATTGAATCTGTATTTGCATCACCTCGCATCAAACTCAAGATCCCTATCGATGATTCTTTTCCCGATGCACATAAAAATAATCAGTTGAAAATTCTTCCCATTCCTTTCAACCCCATCACTTTCAAAGGCACATACACCTTCCACGGGTGGAAGTAACTAAATTTGATGGCTCGAACCCCACTGGGATCATCCACTTTTGCTCAATTTTCAAAGTGCTCATCGCAACGAAAATAAGTGCCATTGCGTCAGTTCCCATCTTCCTCGATTTCAAGCAAGATATTTACTTTCTCAAATCCGAGTCCATATGAGGAAAATATTGCGACTGTCAGCTAAGCCAAACAGTAAAATTTCTTACGTTTATTTCAGACTTCGCCCATACAAACCGTATGGTGATGTGGTGGATGATGTGGCAATACTTTTATTGGTCAATGTTGATGAGTCATGTGTTGACACGCGGTTCCATTGTCGTCATCGAATGAGGACACGCAATTCAACTGAGGTGCCACGGTCACCCATTATTTATTATTGGTTTTATAAAACATGTGGAGGTCGCGGGGTTTGACCCCTGGACCCCATCACACAAACATCCCACCACCAATACTTCATTATATGTTTCTTGATATGTAAATGTAATTAAAATTCATTTAAAGTTACATTATGTATTGAATGGAGGGTCGGGCTTAGCCCTCAATCTTCGCTGCGGTCTTATGGATAACGCATACGACCAAACATTGAAATATGGCGCGATTTCATATATATAAACCAAAGTTGGTGTTAAACGAGCATTATATGGTGCGACTTCCAGTTTAACGTGACATGTATATGCTATGGTTTTCACATTGTAATAAACATGCGCGCGGGGGTTTAACCCTAACCAATGGTTAATATGTATACCAAAAAGGGTTTCGACCGGGTGGCGCTGAAGTTATACAAATCCAATCCAACCAATCGCTTTGCCAAAGCGCCAGCGGTCCCATATACCATGTGCCCAGACGCCGAGAGTATTAGGGTCGGCACACCCTTTTTAATCGTCCTATCGGTTTGTACCCTAAGTAAGTAACGGCTGTGTACCTGGACTAATTTTTACGCTTTAAAATGAGCGCAGGAGCCGTGTTTGCTCAAAGGGGGTGCGATTTGTAGAACCAAAGACAACAAGCTTGAAGAGGGAGACTTCCAGAGGCCTAACTTCTTCATTTTCAACCGATTCAGGTGCCGAAGCACTGCATGTGGGTTTTGGGATGTCAGCCATTGGGAGCACGGCTTGTTGGCTTTGAGCATTGTAAGGCATGTTTGAGCACTTTGAGCAATTTAATAATAATGATCCATTGGAAGATGGACCAGAGATGTAGCCCTCAGAGGGGTGAACTCATTTATCAAGTTGTTGTGCTCTATGTGTTGATGTTCATTGTTTTGTCGCTATTCTATGTTTATTTCGCATAAGTAATCCTTTAATTTATATGTTGCAAATTGATCCCCGCTGTTTTAAAAACATAACATTTATTTGCAATAATTTCAAGTTTTTCAAGTCTTCATTTTTTAGATCAAGTTGGTATCAGAGCACCGGGTTTTAAGACTTGATTATTTGCAAGTTTTGTTTCTAATGCTCATGCTGTCATTGAAACTAACAAGAGGAGAAGGTCAAACTGTGGAGCCAAGTTCTTATCCTATGAGGAAGTGAAGCCATTCACCTAAGCTGCAGAGACATTCACTGCTAGCTGGCACATGTAAGGTCATGAACGTGTTTTGAATGAATAAGAAGACTTCAGGAAGACTATTATATAGTTGAGAGATATGATGAAAGTTATAATGGAATGGACCATGATGTCGCTGGTAAAGGCTCTAACCCCTTCAATGGCTAAGGGAGGCGGTGAGGACAAGACTCAGCAGATGGAGAGAATGGTGCTTCTCCACCCACCTCTCCTCCTCCATCATCATATTCTTCTTCTTCTTCTACCAGTTTGAAACATCTTCCCAATGGAATGGTAAAACTCCCTTCACAAATTCCTTCATTAAAGCTTGATATAAAATTTGAGTTGCCACTTATAATGGAGAAGTTAACACTGAAAAGTTAGATAACCGGATATCGCCAAATTGAACTCTATTCTAGAATAAAAGACCAAGATGATGAAACCAAAATTTAGTTAGCTTCATTAAGATTAGATGGTTCAACACCTATTTGCGGGAATCTAAGACACAGAAGAAATGAAAAAAGAATGAAAAATTTTGTTTTCTTTGAATGATTTCATAATAGCAATTAAAAACAATTTATCCATTGGTGTATAAACAAAAGGAAACCATGGAATGGAAGAATTTTAGACAAAGCAAAGGACAATGTACAAAGTTTTACTCAAGAATTTAAGAGAAGATCTTGCCTTTGGGAGTTGATTTGTCTCACAGGAAACATTGCTCAAATATATTGGTGCTTTGTATAGTTATTTGAGGCATACTATAATTATGTTTAATCCCACAAATCTAGATGAATTTTTAAAATGTGCACTACTGTGCTAAGGGGAAAGAATGATACCATGAAGGTTTCAAGAAGACATACAACCAGTGAGACAAAGGGAAGAAGAAATTCAAAAGGCAATGGCGTGAAGAATGTTGCTGTGAAGAAGGAGGGAGAAAAGTTCACATGTAAACACCGTGTGGCTCAAAGGATGGCTATGATGAAGACCATCAAGTTGGAAGCTTCATCTTGAACGCAGCACTCCAAGAAGTTTGGCAACAACAACAAAGGGAAGTCAAAATCTGCTATAATCGCTTTCTTACAATATTTAAGTCTGGGACTGGTGATGAAACTAAGATCACAGCCACGGGTTACCAAGGTAATAATTCTACTGCAAGTACTAGCTCTTCAAGTAATGCAAATGTCAATGTAACTCAATAGGAGAGAAAAACAAGAATTGAACTTTTTTCACATAAGGGTTATTCCAAAACATACAAAGATTGATACATTGTTTGATCTCGGGGTCACAAGCAAAATCTCTTTATTTCGTAAGAGATCAGAAGAAACTTAAGTTGGAAACCAGTCCACATCCTAAGCCATACCCCTTGGTTGGATATGTGATAATGCTGTTACAAGTAACCAAGAAGTGTAAACTTAGGTTTGGCGTTATAACTGCCAATTTTGTTGATGAAGTAGAGAGTTGGATGTGATTTTATTGGATATATGTGGCATTGTTTTGGGGAGTCCTTATTTGTATGATAGGGAAGCTATATTCCCATCAAGCCGAGAATAAGTATCATTTGTTTAAACATGGGTTTGAGTATATGTTGTCATAGCTCACACTAAGAAGATGAATTTATCACCATAAATGCACGGAAAATGAAGAGGTTAGTTAATCCAAGTAAAAAATTTTGTTCTTCTTAATGATCAAACCTAAAAATGATGTTGAGGAGACGTAAGCATTTCAAGGTTTTGATACTAAGTTAAATTAAATCTATTTGAAGTTGTTAATCAAGATGACAACATGTTTAAAGAACCTAAGGTTGCCTCTCGAAAAGAGGAATCCAACATGAAATTCAGCTACAAAAAGACTGTCCACTTCCTAATATTGGCATGTATAGAATGTCAGTTATGAAAATGTTGAGATTTAAAACAAATTCAGGAGTTGTTAGACAAAGGGATAATTGTGCCAAGTTCTTCTCCACCATGGTTCTCCAATTGTGTTAGTTCCAAAGAAAGATGGGACGCGGGCTATGTGTGTTGATTTCAGGGCTCTGAACAAAATAATAGTTAAAATCAAGCTATCTTCCATGAATTGATGATTTGTTTGATCAATTAAAGATGCCAAATATTTCACTAAGTTAGACTTTAAGGAGTAGTTATCAATCGATCAAGACTTGAGGGGCTTACCACATGGGAGACAACTTTTAAGAATAAGCAAGGTTTGTTTGAATGGATGGTAATGCCTTTGTAATTTTGCAATGCAACTGGCTACTTCACGCGAAAGTGATGAATGATGTTTTAAGGCTCCTTCTGGATGATTTTGTTATTATTCACTTAGATTATATTTTGATTTTCAATAAATCTCATGAAGAGCATTTTGAACATGTGAAAAAAGTTTTGATGTTTTGAGGAAAGAACAATTGTTTTTGAAGTTGTCCAAATGGGAATTTGTAAACTGCTTATCTATGTGGGTCATATTGTTGGTGGAGGTGAATTAAAAATTGATCCTTCAAAAAGTTAAAGTTATTTTGGAATGGTCCAGACCCAGCAATGTGGACAGAGGTAAGAAGTTTTTGGGAGCAACCCACACCGGGAAAGTTTATTGCTAATTTTCTCGTTCATCAAGTAGCCCATTACATACAAGTTGTGACAAGTGTCACAAGGTTTCAAATGGGGAGGCGATCAACAATAGGCTTTTGATACTTGAAAGAAAATATCAGTTCAAAGCCGGTTCTTGCACTTCCAAACCTAAGACAACCTTTTGAAATCCGCATTGCATGCAAGTAATGGCGCGATGGGAGCAGCTTTGTTTCCGTGATGGTAAGCCAATTTGTTTTCATTCTGAGACGCTTAATGGTGTCATGGATTAATTATCCTACTTATGATAAGGAATTATATGCATTGGTTCAAAGTGTTAAGAAATGGAAGCTATCATTTGTTGGGAAAAGAAACCATTGTACACACAGATCATCAACCTTGCAATATTTACAATCAATACCAAAGCACAAAGCCAGCTAGGCACTTCATATGGATGGGTTTTCTCTCAACAATTTCTTTTGGTTATCAAGTATAAGAAGGCATTTTTAACAAAGTCACCGATATATTTTCAAGGCCTATTATTAGTGACTCAATTATTCTGCAAGGTAGTCCCATAATGACTAGAAAAAGTATGTGGAACAGTATGCTTTAGATGTTGATTTTAAGGAAGTGTATGAAACTTCTAACCATGTTGAAGAATTGATTATCATTTGCATAATAATCTCTTGTATCATCTTAGCAAGTTGTGTATTCCATTGTGAGAAAGAATCAACATCATAAGAGAAGCACATTCTTCTCTTATTGCTGGTCATTTTGGTGTAGGCAAGACAGTGGCAATTTGCAAAAGATATTGCTACCGGCCTAAGATGAATGAAAGTGTTTTATGACATGTTCGAGGATGTTCGTTGTGTGCTACAAGTAAACCAAGTAATCAAAGTTGGGTTTGTACACTCCAACTTCCGCCCTTCTCTACCTTTGGAAAGTATTTCCATGGATTTTGTTGGTGGTTTACCCATGTCAAGAAGAGGTCATGGATTATCTTGTATGTTGTGGTTGGATTGTTTAGCAAGATAGTGTATTTTGATGCCTTGTACTAAAAAGATTACAGTAGAACAAACGACACAGTTGTTCTTTCAAAATGTTTGGGTGCATTTTGGTTTGCCCAAGTCCATCATTTTTTATCGGGATTCTCGATTTGTTGGAAGTTTTTGGTCGAGTTTGTGGGCACTCATGGACACCAAGTTGAAAAAGAGAACATCTTTTCATCCACAGACAGATGGTCAGACAGAGGTGGTGAATCGTACAGTGGTACATATTCTTCGTTCTTATTGCAGTAAGCATCCTAAGATTTGGAATGAACATTTACACTACGTTCAGCATGCGTACAATCAAGCTAAGCACTCTTCGACTCAAACGTCGCCATTTGAGACATGTTTTGGCTATTTTCCCAAGTTGCCTTTAGATTTTATCTTTGGGAAAGATATTGTTGTTGATGGGCAATATGATATTGATCAGCCAGAGAAGTTAATTGAACAAATTCATTCGATACATCAGGTGCTGCAAGAGCAGTTGGAAAAGAGTCAGGCCAAGTACAAAGCGAGACATGACAAGCATCGTGTTGATCACAGTTTTGAAGTTGGTGATGAAGTGTGGCTTTACATCAGCAAGGAGAGGCTTAAAGGAGAAGGTAAAAAGTTGAAACCAATTCGATATGGTCCCTTCAAAATTGTCGGCAAGATTGGTAACAATGATTTTCGTTTAGATTTGCCTCCATATATGCAAATGTATGCAGTTGTTAATGTTGAGAATTTGAAGTTGTATGAGCCTTCGTTGATTGATGATCAAGGAGAGCATGTTTAGATTCCTTCCATAGATGATTTTTCTCCAGAGTATCTAACAGAACTGCAGGAAGACACCATACTTGACAGGAGAATGCGAACTTCGAAGCGCGGAAATGTGGAGTATTTGCGAGTTGGTCTTAAAGGAACGAATCCAAGCAAGGCCAAGTGGATTGAGGTTGGAAGGGTGAGGGAACTATACCCTCATCTTCACATAGACTGGGATAGTCTTTTGGAGGTCCAAAAGCTTCCTAATGGGGAGGTGTGATCAGGGGATCAAATCTTGCTCAATTTTCAAAGTGCTCAGAATGCGACGAAAACAATGCCATTGCATCTGTCTCGTCTTCCTAAATTCGGCGGTATATTTACTTTCTCAAATGGAGTCCGTATGGAGAAGATATCGTGATCTGTTCACCAAGCCGAACAGGAAAAATTTTTGGATGCTGACTGTACCTATCCGTACAGTCTGTACGGTGACATGGCAGGTGGATGACATGGTGCATTTTTATTGGTTGATGTTGATGAGTCGTGTGTTGACACGTGTCCGGTTGCTGGCAAATGGAATGAGGACACGTGGCCCAATCTGGAGGTGCCATGTGTCACTCATTAATTGGCTATTGGTTTTATGTAAAACATAGTGGAGGTCGTGGGGTTCGACCCCAAGACCTCCCACCACACAAACATCCGCTTGACCATTACGCCATTATATGTTTCTTGATATGTAAATGTAATTAAAATTATTTAAAGTTACATTATGTATTGAATGGCGGGGGGGACGGGTTGGGGCTTAGCCCTGACCCGCGGTCTTGTGGATAACGCATATGACCAAACATTGAAATATGGCGCGGATTCATATATATAAACCAATTTTTTGTGTTAACGTATATTATATGGTGCGCGCGAGTTATAATCACATACGTATATGCTATGGTTTTCACATTGTAATAAACATGCGCGCGGGGTTTAACCCTAACCAATGGTTAATATGTATACCCTGTGGTTTGACCGGTGGCACGAAAGTTATACAACGAACTAACCACCGTTTTCCAAAGCGCACGGTCCTATGCGCCATGCGCCATGTGCCCAGACGTCGAGGCGGTTAGGGGCTGGCACCTCCTTAACCATCCTACGATTTTTACCGGTGCGTGGTTGTGTACAGGACTGAGTTTTTACACTTAAATGAGTGTGTGAGTCAGGTTTTCTCAAAGGGGGGTGCGATTTGTAGAACCAGAGACAGCAAGCTTGAAGAGGGAGACTTCCAGGAGGCCTAACTTCTTCATTTTTCGACCGATTGAGGTGCCGAAAGAGCCTAGACAGGGGTTTTGGGACGCTGGGAAGCCATTGGAGCAGTCGGTTTGTCATTTTGAGCATTGTAAGGCATGTGTTTGAGCACTTTGAGAAATTTAATAATAATGATCCATTGGAAGTTGGACTAGGAGATGTAGCCCGGAGAGGGGTGAACTCCTTTATAAAGTTGTTGTGTTTATGTGCTGACGTTCATTGTTGATGCTGCTGTATATAAGTATTTTGCATAAGTAATCCTTAATTTATGTGTTGCAATTTGATCCTGTTGCTTTAAACAAATAACATTTCACTTGCAATAATTATTCAAGTTTTTCAAGTCTTCTTCATTTTTTAGATCATTCCCATTCCTTTCAACCCCGTCACTTTCAAAGGCACATACGCCTTCTGCGGGTGGATGTAACCAAATTTGATGGCTCGGACCCCACTGGTTGTGTCACCCAAATGGAGCATTAATTCTCTCTCTACAACATTACAGATGACTTGGCCAAACTTCGGTATGGTGTTCTCCATCTAGATCAAGAATGCTGGCAATGGTGGCAATGACGAAAAACTTCCTGTCAAGGGTGTATTGCTTGGACCCAATTTGTTGTTGAGATTTATGAACACTTTGACACTGACACCAACCATTTGGGCTTCTTGACAAAATTGAAGCAATCAGGCATTGTAGAAGACTTCATAGCTGCATTTGAGCATCTGGCTTTTCGAACAGAGGGCATGACTGATGCTTTCTTTCAAGAGTGTTTTATCAGTGGCCTCAAGGAGGAGATTCAGGCCCATGTCCTCATGGGTAGACCTACGACTTGGGTGGAGGATACCAAAAAATATAAAGAATCACAACAAATTGTTTCCTCTCAAAACCGTAAGCCTTCCTTTATCCCCCTCCCTAAAACAGTAAACCCCACTACTCCCTCCTCCCCATTAAAAATCCAAAAACTGACCAAGGTTGAAATGGATGAATGCCAACTCAAAGGCCTATGTTATAATTGTGATGACAAATATTTCCCAGGCCACAAATGTAAGGAACAAAAGCTATTTATGGCCATTTCTGAGGATATTCAGGAAGAAGATGTTGACACTCCCCGAGTCACCAGAAATCTCTGACATACACCCTCCCTCCGACCCTCCCGAAGTGGAACAGGTCATTTCCCTCAATGCTCTCACTGGCTTCTCTACCCCCCAAACCCTCAAGTTAATCGGTTACATCAAGCACCGAAATTTCATCATCCTGGTTGATAGTGGCAACAGCCATAATTTTATTCATCAACACGTTGCCCAAGAAACCCATTGCTACATCCATGTTGTCAACAATTTCCAAATCATGATTGGCAATGGTGGTTCTATGAAATGTGGCGGCCGCTGTGAAAATGTGTGTCTCCAAATAGGTGACTACCACCTCAAATCCCATATGTTTTCTATTGACATGGGTGGTTGTGACATTGTGTTGGGTGTATAATGACTAAGGACTTTGGGTCCCATTCTCATGGATTTTTAGAACTTAACCATGCAATTCAACCAAGGAGGCCACCAATATAAATTTCAAGGCATCACTACTGGTTCACCTGAGGTCATCAGTTCTCATCACATGGAAAAACTGCTCAAAAAAGGTCATTCGAGTGTCATTGCCCAACTCCACGCCATACAATCCACAGATACCCCACCAATACCCCAAGACCTCCAAGCCCTTTTTTCTAAACATAAAACAGTATTTTCCACTCCCCAAGGACTCCCTCCTTCCCACAGTCTCCATGATCATTCTATTCCCCTTGTCCCAGGAAGACTTCCCCCCAATATACATCGATATCACCACCTCTTTGCACAAAAAAATGAAATTGCCCCCTCAAAGAGGCCTGTGAACATTTCTTTTTGAATCAAAGTTCTTTTTCTATTGCTATTTCGTATATCATTTCTGTGTATTGTGAGTATTATGATGGATATTTTACTGGTATTCTTCCATTTCTAGCATTTTATTTCTATTTTGCATATTTTATATAACTGGTATCTTGCATGCTCCGACGAATGATAGGGATTCATAAAACAAGTTGGCACACAATGTTGTTTTCGGCATTATGGGCGTACTGGACATCCGTCAAGTCCGCTACTGGGTTTACACCTTTTCGATTAATCTACGGTGTGGAAGCCATTCTCCCTATCGAATGCGAGATACCCTCTTTAAAACTAGTTGTTGAACTTCTACCCAACACTTCCACTGAGGAAGAATGTCTATTATATCTTATGCGATTAGACGAAACTCGACGTGATGCCACCCTAGTCATAGAAGCTCAGAAAAAGGGTGTCAAGGCCCAATACGACAAGCATGTCAAGCCTCGCATTTTTTCCGACGGTGATCTTGTTCTTCTCTATGAACAAGATTGAGATATGTTAGGAGCTGGGAAATTCGAGCCCATGTGGTGCGGTCCTTATATCATTCGACGAGTTTTGGAAAAAGGATCTTATGAGTTGGTAGATTACGATGGTATCCCTTTGAGTGAACCTAGGAATGGGTTGTACTTGAAGAAGTACTATGCATAAAATCATATGTGCACAAGTACTTGTATTTTTATTGTATCATATGTTTTGTGTGTTACTATAGTTTGTTTTTGTCGTTATCTGGTCGTTGCCCTTATGTGACGTTGTGTTTGATTTCCAGATGTCGGATTCTTTGCTACCTTGTATTGGATTCGCTGATGGTGCTAGCCATAGTACTCAAAACCTTACTTCCACTGCATGGACAATTTACGCCTCTACAAACGAACTTGTTTCCTTACGAGGTGTGTGCCTCGACCATGTGAACAACAACATTGCAGAGTATAGCGTTGTTATTGAATTATTGGTTGAATCTATCTCGCTCGGAATTTGTCATTTGGTTGTGCAACTCGATTCGCAGCTGGTAGTACTATAGTTAAGTAATGTCTATTCTATTTTAAGTCCTACTTTTTTACGGGTGTATTTGTGAATTCACCTCTTGGAGCATTATTTTGATCACATTGAATATCAACATATTCCTAGATGTCTAAATACATTAGCAGATGCATTGGCTAATTATGTATTGGATAGACCTTTGAATCATTTATAAATCAATCACATCAACATTCACACAATATAAGGTAAACCAGTAGAAGCTGTCTGTATATATAATGATCAAAAGAGTTTTTACAAAAAGTTTGTCCGAAGACCAAAATGTCAAAATTTGAAGCTCATAGCTTCTACAAAGTGATGTCATGGATGAAATTCACGGTAACACACAACTACCCAAGCAACCATACAGAGAAGTCGACTCATAGACCCTAACACTCCTACAGTATGACGATGATCGCATCGTGGAACCTCTTCTAGAGTCACGTCTGGAATATATGCGGTCAATTCTTCCAGATTTTGTTCCACTACTTGATAATCTTCAGCATATTGTGGTGCTACCGCTACCTCTCCTTGCTACTGAATGGGAGAAGTACCAGGAGTTCTATAAGGTCCAACATCTGTTGAATGAACATATAAAACAAAAACATTTTAATATGATAAAAATTCACAAAACATTTAAAAAGAAAAATGTGTGTACTTATTACAAAGGTCCCCCCATTGAGCATCCTATGGCAGTACTAAATTCAGATCTCCTCGAAAATCCAACCCAGCATAATAATAGTCGTTAACCATCAACATATATGGTTGAAGCCAGTCAAAGAAAGTATCATAATTTTTAATGATCAGTCCTGCTACGTGTCGGGGCATGAGCTGACACCATCTCAGCATCCTTGGATCCCTGGGAGTCGGTAAATTCCACTCCACCTGTAGCCTCAGTAATGGGACCCACTCAGGGAAGAAGGATACCAACAAATATCCGTACCCAAATTGCTTCAAGTTGCCTCATCTGCATTTTGTCAACTGCTTTTTTATACTCCAAAGCACAACATCTTCCCAGTTGAACACCCAAGGTTCAGTACACTCAATAGCATACTGGAAGTAACTCTCTAATGTCATGTGAGGAGAAGAACTCCCAGCCATATGAGGTATGGTGAATAGGATAGTATGGAGGGTCAAATCTCCTACCCCCCAAATAACTACTCTTCCTTTCTTTCTCTCAGCCTCGAGAACGTAGTGTAAACGACAGTGCTCACTCATCTACAACCCACCACCTCTGCTATCGGTCAGGCTCACGTAGTACCCCTGCTGTGACAATCCAGTCAAAAAGTAAATGTCCTCAATATATAAGGATAGTGTGTGGACCCCCACATGAAATACCTGCTGATCAAGGTCCCACATGCACCAGGTACTCTAACAACCTGACTTGGGCCCTCATGCCCGGGATACGAAAGTACTTCAAGATGCCACAATATCCCAAAGCAGCTATAGTAGGTGGATGATTTCCAGCCATTTCATTGTCTTCTTCATGCTCCCTTTCATGCCATTCAGGCACCATTTTGATGGCCAATTGTCTGCATAAGAGGCACAACAAGAAGATTAACAATTTTTTTCATGATTTGGTTCCTGTTCATTAGGTAATTTTTTAAATTTTTTTGGAGATTTTTGGTTCTCACAGGTGCCCTGTGTGCCCAGTGTGAGAACCTCATAGGTTTCCTTAGGGTCACCTATGAGAATGCCCCATTCTCGCAGGTCCCGTATAGACTTCCTGTGAGAATGGCAACGCACAAGTAGGGCCCCAAAAATCAACTTAAAAATGAAATTTAACCAATGAAATTGCAAAATTAAACCATGAAAGTGTTAAGGACTAAGAGTCTGCCTTACTGTCACTGACGGTTCACTAAATGGATGATCGTAGCTCCCACAATCTGACACCGAACTTTGTGGGTAAAAGAGGGGTTTTTGACTTCAAAAAGTGGAAAGGTAAAAATGATGTGGTAAAAAGAGTATTTACTCCTTTTTTTTTTACTTTTACTATGTCATTTGGTTTTTTATGATTTTTTATCTATTAAACCCTAATCCCTAATGTCATTTTGAGTGAACCTTTTGCAGGCGTAATGATTTCGATGGTCAAAAACAGGGATACAAACATATATTTTTCTTTGTCATTGTGTGTTTTGATTGTTTTATAGGGTTTTTGTATAAAACCTCGAGCGTGGTTTTTGTCCGTTCTTGCACTCGTAAATACATGAGAATGAGATCGAGAATACTTTTATAACTTTTTCGGGCTCAACAAGGTTATATGAAAAAGGAACCCCCCTGCAGTCCTCTTTAAGCTCTTTTCATACACTCTAAACATGAAAAGATAGTCGAGCGACCTTGCTATTTTCACGCTCGATAAAGTATTTGAAGTTAGCATCTCGTGAGCGATAATTTATCTCTTTTTCTGTCTCATCTAGACTATTTTACGAAAAAGGAACTGAGAGAGTTCTCTTTTAAGTGTTTTTGTAGACTCTATAATTATGAAAAACCTTCGAGTTTTCTCTCTCTGGACTTGTTAAACAAACATTGACAGACCCGTGATGGGACCGAATACTACTTCTTAGGGTTTGTTAAACATAATTTGAGGGACTCATCTGAAGGATGAGATTACATCAACAAACATATGTTCTCATCCTCAATCTTGCATAAAAATAAAGAGGTAGTCGCCAGAAATGGTGGAGGAAAATTTGGGAAAGGGATATGTTTTCATCTTCATATTGATTGGCAGTAAGTGTCGCTCATGAAAACGACACCTCCTATTCATCATTTGAAGTCGGTTTAGGAAATCCATTTGTTGCTCATTCGATTTGTTACAAGGTCATTCCCTGTGTTGTCTTTGAGTCAATGCTTCCAAATCATTGGTCATGTCGTTCATATGTTTAAGAGAAGTCCATCTGAAACCTATATTGAGTCAGCCATCTGCAGTTATCCATTCTCTCTCTGTCGGCCTTCTCTATGTCTAGTCCAATTCACATCATACTATGTTTCACCTTCAAAATATTTTACTCAATTCATGTCATTGATGGGGGATACATCAAGGCCCTCCTGTGACAAGTTTTATTCCATCGACTTCAGCTCATTAACCGGAATCAAGAATTAGAAATTATTTGGTACCTTGGAGCTTGCATGCCTCAATGGCAGGTTTCCTCTCTTTCAATAGTGGGTTTACATCATTGACCCCTGATCGAAATATTCCATCGGATGTTTGACTTCAACTCATTCATTCACACTCTATGGATTGTACTAGGGTACCTTAGGAGTCATTGACATCAATGGTGATTTCCCTCGCACTTGTTAACGGTTTCATCAATGACCGATAATCAAGTGGTTTCTGCCATGTTCGACTTCAACACATGTAATCACATGGTTAGATTCTTAATTTGGGTGACAAGATTGAAGACCCTAGATATCATCTCTTTGGTATAGGTTACGATGGAGTATGTATAATTTGCGACACATAGATCCACTGTGTATGTCTCATGGCTATGTCATCTTAATTTGAAATTTCTCGCATAGATCCATAGTGTATTCCTGGTGGCTATGCTATATTTTGATGACACGGATCCACGGTGTATGATTGGTGGCCATGACTTATGTCTATAATGTCATCTATCTATGATCTGATTATGGGAATGCCTACCTCAGAATTGGTATATATGATATTCTGCAGATGCTTGGTGGTTCGCAGGTTTTCGATTAGGTGTGCTCCTAGTTTCCAACACACACATGCAGCTTACAAAGTCTTTCGGCTGTCACTGGTTCCAACCTCATACTTTGGGGGGAATTCTGTTACCCATGATTTTGGTCATCATGATGATGTATTGATGATGGTGTACTCAGGCTCTTCATAGGAACTTTCTCCTCAGAAAAGTTACTTTCATCTCTTCCAAGAAAACTCATTTTTTAAGAAGGTTCGCAGGCTAATAGTATATTTGGGTGCGAGAATGTATGATTCTTGTAGGTTTCCTTAAGATAGGGTGTGAACTTCTCACACTTTGTTGAACAAGTAGGGTGTGAACTCTTCTTAAAGCATGGAAAAAGATGAATTCTCAATGTTTCTAGAAGGGAATCTTCTAGAAGGATGGGTTTGCATTCGAATGGTTATCCTAGTACTGGATTCCCTGATATTTTGGGATCATTATTATCCAGGTAACTAATTCATTCTCTCCTATATATTATGGGAATTCTCATGGAAAAGGTTAAGCAAGATTCATTGGAGAATTGGTGAAAGAATTGTGTGAAGGACTAAAGCTTGAACAACAGCTTGGAGACTCTAGCAAATCTATGAAGAGGATTTGATCTTCTTCATACAAGGACTGAGCAAGTGTGTGTGTCAGAGACAAGAGCCATCGAAAGGAATTTTGTGACATCAAGGCTCAGGTTGTAATATTTACATTCCATTAATATGGTACAGTGGCATGTCCCTTTCCCATAAAGCTATTTCCACTTTATTGTGTAATTCCTTGATCATACACATAGGTTGATTGTTGAATATATTGTGTTATCTTCACTTTGGTTGGTTTGTGTTGTCTTTGTCTTGTCTTCACGAGAGCACTGGAGTGGAGCGAGAGAAACAAAGACCCTAGGAAGCGATAATAAGGTATGTTACTTGTTCATTCCTCCTAGTCAATTCAATAGTCAAAACTTAGGGAAAGAGTCATGTCATGTCCCATTTTGTTCTAGATCCAGGTGGATCTAGGGAGATCAGTTAGTGTCCGCACCTACTGATTATTCCGATAACAGGGGGAGTATATGAACATATATGGATAAGTTTTGGAACAACAAAGGGGACAACGAGGTTCCTCCCAACCTTAGAACAGGGTAGCCAAATCACTTGTCTTGTTCACCCCATAGCCTGACCATGAATCCATGAGAGATAACTTGGAACTCCTCCTCAACCAATTATTTTCAGTTTCAACAGTCCTCTCCTTACCTCACACTCAGCCAATAGTGTTCATAACAGCAAGAGATACATTTTTTTTCCCCAATCATACTAGGCAACGTCCTCCCTCCTCACATATGCCATATATCCAAATTCATTGTTTCTTAGGTCTTTTCCCTCTCTTGGGAATTTTAGCAAATTTCCAAATCCCTGATTTTCAGGGGCCACAAATGGCCAAATTCTTGATTTTCCACTTGTAAAATTCATTCCTGAGGTAGTTCCAACATGTTCCCCACTCATTGAGTGATGGTCAGTTGATTTCAACATGGACATTCCATTTGTGTTCCTGAAATAATTATAAAATATTTTGTTTCATACAAGTTTCATATTCAAGAAGTTAGTTGGGTCAAACCAAGTCTCTTCCCAACAGTCATAATCATTAATTACAATTAATTAAATTTGAAATTCGGAATTTCCAAAAATGCCAAAAATTTTCTAGTTTCCAATTTACCAAAAATGAAATAATTTTACTAAGAAATCTCAAACTTAAAAATAAAACATTTTTTGGGGATGTCACAAATTTTTTATTGTCCCTCTCGAAAATAATGAAGAAGTAATCAACTCTTGTGATGTAGATAAATTCATGGAACGAACCTAGGATACATTTGATGACCACATTGATGATTTCATACATGTTGGGATATGTGTATGGGATGTGGGTTGCTTCATTTGAGCCAAGAAGGCCACCTAGGGGAACGCCCACCTCGGGCACACAAGTCAATCACCTAGGTGAAACACTTCTTCACATTTTGATGATCTGGTAAATATATGTAAAATAAATGGTTCACTTGGTATATAAGGTGAAGCAAGACTAAAATAAAGCATTCTTACCTTTTCTTATGAAGCTATGTGTCTTGGTTGTTTTCTTTTCTGAGTTTGCATTTTACATTCACATCAATTTTGTTTTTAGGGTTTTTCTGAAGAATAACCAGTGCGCCTTCCTTGATGGTTGTCTCTTGGTGACCCCATTTTCCATGATTCCACCACTAAGAGAAATATTATGTCATTAGATAGCCACTGTCTCAGGGAGAAAATCATTTTCTTTGAGTTTTCTGAGGTAGAAGGGAGGGTGCACCAACTGGGGTTTGCACCCTTGCTAGTTTCTTCTTTATGGGAATGAAGTGAGTGTGCCCTTTTCCAGGGTTGCACTGTGATTCTTTCACTAATCCCTAGAGGTCACTCTGAGATCACCAAAACCTCTTGGCCACTCGCGAGTCACCTCGACTTGGATCCCCATTTCCTTGGTCACCTAAACTAATGGTTCACCCCCGTTCAGATTTGCGCCCATAAGGAGAGTTTCTGGTCAGAAGCCAAGATATGGATTGTGTGGTCACATTCTCCTATATATCAACTTCTTGGGTAGATCAATTGGTATCAGAGCCTCAATATCCATGGAAAAACTTTCCTTATTGAATATTGAGCCAAATTCGTTTGGGATTTTCATGAAATAATCCAGAGTTTTCCCATTCGAGGGTTCCCACTTTGATGCAAGAAGTTACACAAATATCATAATCCCCAAGGGCAACCACATCTCCATCACCATAGAGAGGAGTTCCATAGATCTAAAACAATATATATCTCTCCCTCTAGACCAATTCAAGGTTCATTTCTTAAGGGTTTTGAGTCCTATGTTCTCAAAACAGAGTGCTTTGTTAAGCATTGCAACCTAGGGGAACATTTTCTCTTCAATTGGACTCACAATTCCTCCACCCAAAGATCCTTTGGTAGTCGACATAGATTCCAACACATCAAATCTTGTCCAATATCTTGCATCCATCCTCAATGATCTACTGAAAATGAAACAACAAGACAATCCAGATCCCTTCCAGTTGCACACTTGAATCCAAATACCCAAATTTGTTGGGAAAACCAATGGTGAAATGGTGGATTCTTTGATCCGTAGCCTATCCACCTATTTCAATACATGTACAGGCCTTACCGAGGAAAGAAAACTTGAGATTGTTTCCCTGCAATTAGAAGTACTGGCACAAAATTGGTGGGATACAGAGAAAGAGAAGACCACATTTCTGATAGGGATTGGGGATGCTCCAGAATCCTCTACTTCTCAACCCATCAAAACCTGGGCTCGACTTTCAGAATCTTTGAGAAATTGATTCTACCCACCTGGGTATGTGCAATCCATATGGATCAAATGGCACCAACTTTGAAGCTCCCTTCACAAGGAGTGAAAGGCTACATAGACTTATTCTACAAGATGTGCCTTTGACTTCATGTTCCATATCTGGAAGAGGAACTCATATTAAAATTTGTGGTTGGTTTATTAATTCAATTATGTTGAGAAGTAGAGCTGTTTGAAAATCCAACTTTAGATAAAACGTTTCAGATATCTCTGGCTATATAAATGAAATTCACTCCTAAAGGTTGTATTCCTCATTCCTACCCTTACACCAACCACCCCACCTCTCAACCATCCATATCCCATCCCTCATCCCTCTTTCCACCTCCTCAGACTCAAAACCCCAAACTATGGTGCTCATTCCACAAAACTACTTCACACAATTCATCAGACTATCGAATCCTCCAAAATCTAAAAACCAACAAAACTCTACTCACTGAGATCATTGCACCTTCCAAACTAGAAGATACCTAAG
>SNQJ01S0025460.1:64108-80480 GCA_010110895.2 Picea sitchensis
TTAAAGGCCTTATTAATATTGACCTTTATTACATCTGAATATATTGTTCTACCTATGTGCAAATTAGGACCCTAACATGTCTTCCCCCTTAAAAACAACCTTGTCCTCAAGGCTTGAGATGAGAAAATTGTTGCAGAATGGTACTTGGTTCCCAAGTGGCATCTGGTGGAGTTGTATATTTCCATTGGACTAGCACTTCCTTGATGGTTCTTTGACGTAGGCGACACTCACACTGGTCCAAAACTACTTCTGGTTGTAGCCAAATGGATCCTTCTTCAGCCAACTCTAGAAGGTTGGTTTGAATTTGGCACTTAGCTCCAATCACCTTCGTTAAGCATGAAACATGAAAAATAGGATGTAGCTTCGAATGGTTGGGCAAAGATAACTGATAGGCTACTTGTCACACACGCTTGAGAATGGTATAAGGACCATAAAATTGGGGCACTGACTTCTGACAATGGTCAAACTTGAGGGAAGTTTTCTTGTATGGTTGCAGTCGAAGAAACACCTGATCCCATTCTGCAAATTGACATTCAGAGCGACCTTGATCTGCTTGTTGCTTCATGCGATTTTGTGCCATGACCATATTCTCTTTGAGGGTACGAAGAATATTCGCTTGAGATTTAAGTGTTAGGTCAACCTCTTGGACCTTCGAGGCACCCGATAAGTATGAGAGAACTTAAGGTGGCTTCTATCCATATACCACTTCAAAAGGAGTCATGCATGTAGTTGTATGGTATGAAGTGTTGTACCACCATTCAACTAGGGGTAACCATTAAGCCCACTAATTTTTATTTTCTGAGGAAAAACACCTCAAATATGTTTCCAAACACTTGTTAACAAATTTCGTTTGTCCATCAGTCTGGGGATGATAAGCTGTGATATGATGAAATTTGGTGCCTTGTATCTTGAACAATTCTTGCCAAAAGTTTCTTGTGAAAGTTGGGTCGCAATCAGAAGAAATAGAGTACGACATGTCGTGAAGCTTGAAGACCTGATCCATGAAAATTTGAGCCACCATGGATGCTATAAATGGGTTTTGAAGGGTGCATAAATGAGCATACTTGGAAAGGTGATCAACAACCACCATGATGACTGATTTATTTCCCAATTTGGGTAACCTGGTAATAAAATCCATAGAGATATCCTTCCAAATAACAGGTGGAATCGAGAGTGGTTGTAGTGTTCCCAGAGATTTGACTGTTTATCCCTTGTTGTGTTGACACACATCACATTCAATGAAAAAATTATGAATGTATTGTTTCATACCATCCCAGAAAAATGAATGTTGGACCCTATCATATGTTTTGGTGAACTGGGAGTGCCCTGCTGTGGGTGTAGCATGAAGCTCAAAAATTATCGTGGATTTAATATTTGATTGTTTACTTAAATACAAATGGCCTTTGGATGAAAGTTAATCATGTAGCCAAGAGTACCCTAGGGAATTTGGAGCATTGGAATGCAATTATTGGATCAACTGTGAACTTTTGGGATCTTGTAGCCATTCCTGGAAAATGGCTTGGAGCCAATCTGGCATAATGAATGAAAGAGAAAAAAGGGATCCTTCATCTTCATATTTTCAGGAAAGTGCATCTACAACCACATTCTCTTTTCCTTTCTTGTAAATGATCTCATAATCATATCCAAAGAGATTAGTCACCCATTTTTGTTGTTCTGGGGAGGAAATGTGTTGTTCCAAAAAATACTTGAAGCTTTGACGGTCTGTCTTAATTTGGAAACGTTGCCCCAATAGATAAGGGTGCCACATATCAAAGAGATGCATAATATCCAACATTTCCATTTCATAAATGGATTTGCCCAGATTTCTTTCAGATAGTTGCTTACTGATAAAGGCCAAAGGTCAACCCTCTTGCATAAGGACAACACCAATTCCTTTCCTTAAGGCATCACATTCCAACACAAAGGTCTTTGTGAAATCGGGAAGGGCGAGGACTGGAGTGGTGCACATGGCCATCTTCAAGGTTTGAAAAGATTGAGCAGTGGCTGGAGTATAAGTGAAAGAGTTTTTTTTAAGGAGAGCAGTGAGGGGTGTTGCAATATTCCCATAATTCTTAACAAACTTGTGATAATACCCTGTTAAGCCCAGAAATCCACACAAGATCTTAAGAGTCTTTGGGTGAGGCCAATATTTCATAGCTTCAATCTTTTTAGGATCCACCCTAACACCATCCTTGTCAACCAGATGACCCAATTATGCTACTTCTGAGGCGCCAAAAGCACATTTAGACTGTTTTAGGAAAAGTTGGTGCCGAGAGATTAGATGGAGAACTCGATCCACATGAGGAAGATGGTATTTCCATGTTTTTATGTAGATGAGCATATCATCAAAGAAAACTAAGACAAAATGGCAGAGAAAAGGATGAAAGACATGATTCATGAGGCTTTGGAAGGTGGAGGGGGCATTACACAAGCCAAATGGCATGACCAAAAACTCATAGTGGCCCTCACGATTTCTAAAGGCAATCTTGGGAATATCTGCCTCTTTCATACGTATCTGGTGGTAGCCCGAATGAAGATCCAGTTTACTGAAGAATTGGGCGCCACTCAATTCATCCAAGAGGTCATCAATGTCAGGAATGGGGAATTTGTCTTTGATGGTAAGTTTGTTGAGGGCACAAAAATCAAGACACATTCACCAATAACCTTCTTTTTTTAGGACCATGACCACAAGAGAAGAGTAGGGGCTTGTACTAGGGTGGATAACACCTACATTAAGGAGTTCCTGGACCATTTTCTCAATTTCATTTTTTTGCGAAAAGGGGTGACGATATGGATGGATATTGGGAGGAAGGATTCCAAATAAAAGGGGAATAGAATGATCATGAACACCACAGGAAGGAGGGAGTCCTTGGGGAGTGGAAAAGACTAATTATTGTTTATAAAGGATGGCTTGGAGGTCTTGCGAGACCGAGGGTGTCTCTATTGCTTGTATGGCATGGAGTTGCGCGATAACACCTGAATGACCTTTTTTGAGAAGCTTTTCCATGCAATGTGATGCAGGAGCATCGCCAAATCATTAAGGATCATCGCCCAAGACAAGCGATCCATCATGAAAGACAACGAACAACTGGACAAGGGTAGCCGAAACTTTTTGAATTTTCATTCAAGAAATCCGCCAGTGTATAAATGAACCATTTATGGAAAGCACCTTTGTACATTATAGTGGACCTTGAGCCTTTAATCTCTCGTCCTTAGGTAGATGAAGAATTTAATAGGTTTAATGCAGGTAGATAGGATTTTATTTTCCATATTAGACAGTTTTAGAGTCTGAGAGGGAAAACGGATATAGACACCCTCGTTGTATCATTGTAACAGGAGCCAACATTCAGGAGAGAAGAGCAAGCAGAGAAATCTGTGAAGAACACCCATGTATAAAAGATTGAATAAATAGAATGAAGTTATGTTTCAATTTCATGGTTGTTGTTTTTTTTCTGTGTTAATGTTGTGCTCATGAATGTTTAATTTCTGGATATGCATTTGCTTGGTATATGTTGTGCATGTGATTTCAGGGATTTAAACTGAAGTCTGAAAGAGAGAAGAGAATAAGTTTCAATTGTTTCTCTGTCTGAGCCGTGAGATTCCTTCATAGGGTGCAGTTGAATTCATCCGCAAGGAGTGTGTTGATAAGGGATCGATAGTTAAACACTTATTCTCATTCAACCGAAGTCTCAGTTGTTAACCAGAGAAAAAGAAGATAGAGGTTGCTGCTGTAGGAAGTGCACAGAGTCAGAAGGATTTAACACTTGGGAAGTTGTTGAATGCTTGCCGCAAGGAGTGTGCGCAAATACCTCTGATAGAATTAGAGTAAGAAAGATGAGGAGGTACAGCACCTTCTTGGTACAACTGATAGAGAGCTGAGGTGGTTTAGGTTGAGGAAGATTTGAGCAGAGATTGCAAATGCAAGTGTTGGAATGTGGTTTCTGGAAGGAACTTTAGTATTTTGAAGAAATCCATGAGTAAAGGGAAGCGACGGTCAGGATTCGAAGAGGAGAGCAGTGAAAATCCCATCAACCTTCAGATCTTGGAAAGTTGCGTAGGGTTTAAGCCTCGAAGGAGCAGAGGAGGAGTCCCAGAGGGACATCAGGATATTGGCATCATCGGGGTTTCATAAAGCTGAGAATCGAGACCTTGAAAGTCCCGAAATCCTGAGAAGGGATCTCAACCGTATATCCTGGCAGGATGCGTATCCAAGGATTGTGAGGAGTTCAGGGTTTAGCATTTCAGAGTTCTCGTTGACGAGAGACTCACAACACAAGAATTCGCGAAAACCCGAATCGCGATATCCGCTCAGTCGACGAGCTGAGTGGAGAACAGGTGTCGGGCTATCGGAGTTCAGGGTTTGGAACGTCCTGTGAACATTGACCATGGAAATCGTGAAAACCCAATACACGATTTTTTGACAAGGTAAATCCTGGAGTGGAGGACAGGTGGCATCAGAATTTGGGGATCGGAGGTCCCAGAGGTGTGAGTTCTACGCTGTTCCAACTCACAAATTCTGAAATCCCGATAACGGTTAAGGGCGTGGTCATGTGGACTGGTAGGTCACGTGCGAAAGGAGTAGTCGGAGGGATAACACCAGAGCTAGAGCATCATCGAGAATCAGGAATCGGGAATTCACGAGGGAAGCAACTCTTGACAATGAAAAATCTGATTTACCGACAGGGAGATTCTCGACAGGAGACGAGGAAGGCGCGAAGTGGATATTCCATCGGGGTTCAGGGATTTGTGAGACCTGAATCCATGAGCGCAAAACTCGCGATCAAGTGAGTTCCGATTTCCTGATTGAAGAAGGAGATCAACAAGAGAACCTGTGGGCATTGAGAACTTTCGATAGGGGGTTGAAGAGTATTTTGACTCTTTGGGCCTAGAAGAAGAAGGTCCTGGTTGAAGCGGTCGAGCTCAGAGAGGCAGGGGCTGCGTCAGAGTGGTATCAGAGTGGGAGAAGAGTTCTCTTTGTTTTTGGTAGCAGAGAGAAGAAGAATTCACCATGCCACTTAGAAGAGAAATAAAATCACCTGACCCAGAGGACAGGGAGGTGAGAAGAAGAGGTAGGCCGGCAGGGAATCCAGATATGGAAAGACAGATATGAGATCTCAGAGCGAGACTCGAGGAGATGGAAATAGCTCAGAGACGCACAGCTGGTGCAGGGGATCTTAGTGATTCTGACAATGAGGTTGAAGCTTAACCACAAGGAGAAGTTGCATCCGAGGATGCAGCAAATGAGCGATTAATAAAAGCTATCGCCAGAATGAGTTCAAAGACGAAAATGGATATTCCAGTCTATGAAGGAAGTCTGGATGCAGAAGAGTTGTTGGACTGGATCAGGGCTCTTGACACCTACTTCGATTATGAGGATATTGAAGAGGATAAAAAGGTTAGGCATGCTGTCACGAAGTTGAAGGGACACGCAACATTGTGGTGGGACAAGCTACAGGCAGATAGACGTTTCAAAGGCAAATAGAAAATTAAAAGCTGGGATCGAATGATTGCTAAGATGAAAGAAAATTTCATCCTAAGGGACTACCAAATTAATCTGTTCAGGAGGATGCAGAACCTGAGGTAGAAGTTGATGACGGTGAAGGAATACACCAAACATTTTTACAAGCTCAATATCCAAGTAGGTCATCAGGAGAGCGATGATGAGAAGGTTGCCAGATACCTGAATGGTCTGAGATATGACACTCGGAACAAATTAAGCATGACGACCATCAGAATGGTTGAGGATGCTTACCAGATGGCTCTGAAAGCCGAGGAGAATTTGGGCCGTAAGCAAGGATAGCGAGGGAAAAGCAGAAGTTAGCCCAGAGGCAAGGCAGTTGCCCAGGAGAAATATCAGAAGCCCAAGGAGGAATGGAAGAAACCTCAGGGTAAGATTGAGAGAGGTGGAACCTCACAGCAAAGACAACAATATGATGATCCGAGGAGACAGCATAGTGAACAGAGAGGGGATTATGCTGATGCAAACACTTTTCCTCATACCATAGGAAGGGGAAGAGGCCGAGGTGGAGTGATCACATGCTTCACGTGTCGAAAGGATGGACACAAAGTAGTTGACTGTCCAGACAGAAAAAAGGATCGAGGAGAAGCTCACATCACTGAAGCATAAAGGCGAGATTCTGAAGCAGAAGGCGTAGAAAGAGGAAGCTCACTTCTGATGAAAAAAGTCCTTTTGACACCTGAGAAAGAGGCGCATGAAAGTTCAGCCCAAAGGACCAGACTGTTCAGGACAACTTGCAAAAATAAGGATAGGAAATGCAAGGTTATTGTGGAGAGTGGAAGCACTGACAATCTCGTTTCAACCGAGATGGTGGAAAAATTAGAGCTGGAAACGACTGATCACCTGAGTCCATACAAAGTATCATGGCTACAAAAAGGACATCAGGTGAGTGTCACTAAACAATGTTTAGTTGAATTTAAAATTGGGGGATATAATGATAAGGTCTTGTGTGATGTCATTCCCATGGATGTATGTCATTTGTTACTGGGTAGACCATGGAAATATGATAGGAATGTGGTTCATGACGGAAGGATGAACAAATATACTTTGGAGAAGGGGGGAAGGACACACAGATTGCTTCTGATAAAAGATAAAGAAGTGAAACCGGAAGTAAGAAAAACAATACTTCTCATGAGTGGGAAGGAGCTTCTCACAGAGATGGAGAAGAAGGAAGATCCACAATTCTTTGTGGTCAGGAAACCTGAATTGTCCTGACTAGCACGAGAGTAGATGACTTACCAGTTGAGATTCAGGAACTCTTGGAAGAGTTTGCTGACATCATAGTGGACGAACTACCTCGTTCGTTGCCTCCTATGAGGAGAGTGAGTCATCGCATCGACCTCATAGCAGGAGCCAGTTTGCCGAATAAGGCTACGTACAGATTGACGCCACAGGAAAATGAGGAAGTCAAGAAGCAGGTCCAGTATTTGTTGGACAAAGGACTGGTCAAGGAAAGCCTGAGTCCATGTGTCGTTCCAACGGTGCTTAGTCCGAAGAAGGATGGAGGTTGGAGAATGTGTACCGACTCTAGAGAAATCAACAAAATTACCATCAGGTACAAATTTCCACTGCCGAGAATGGATGATCTGATGGATTGCCTGAGCGAGGCAAATTATTTTTCAAAAATTGATCTGAAAAGCGGATATCACCAGATTCGCATGAGGGAAGGTGATGAATGGAAGACAACATTCAAGACAAACAAAGGTTTGTACGAATGGCTGGTCATTCCGTTTGGCTTGACAAACGCGTCGAGCACATTCATGAGACTGATGAATGAATTCCTAAGGAAATTCATCGGGAAATTTGTAGTCATATATCTGGATGATATATTGATCTACTGTAAGACGAAGGCTGAACATTTGAAACATTTTACCATTGTGATGAGAAAGCTACAACAAGAGAAGTTGTTGATCAATATGAAGAAGTCCTCATTCATGAATACAGAGCTCATTTATTTGGGTTTTGTTATTTCAGCGAATGCGTTAAAAATGGATCCAAGTAAGGTGGAAGTGATTAAGAATTAGCCATCACCCAGAAATGTTTTTCAGGTGAGGAGTTTCCATGGTTTGGCTAGTTTCTACTGAAATTTCGTGAGGAATTTCAGTGGGGTTAGAGCAACAATTATGGACACGATGAAGAAGCAACACAAGTCTTTTCATTGGACAACAGAGGCTGAGAAGAGATTCAATCTGTTGAAGTGAAAGATCACAGAGCAACCAGTGTTGGTGTTGCCAGATTTCCAGAAAACATTTCAGGTGAAATGTGATGCAAGTGGATATGCCATAGGAGCGGTCTTAAGTCAGGAGGACAGGCCAGTTGCATATTTCAGCAAGAAGATGGATGACACAAAGATGAAATACTCCACGAATGATAAAGAGTTTTATGCCATCATACAGGCATTGAAGAAGTGGAGGAATTATTTGATCCCGAAAGAATTTGTATTGTACAACGATAATCATGCATTGCAGTTTGTAAGTCAACAAGAGAAGTTGAATCAGAAACATGCAAAATGGGTAGAGTATATGCAGAATTTTACATTTGTAATTAAACACATTTCAGGAACTGCTAACAAAGTGGTTGATTCTTTGAGCACGAAATGTTTTTTGTTACAAGAGTTTTGAGTCAAGACATTGGGTTTTGAAAACCTGAGGGACATGTATGCAGGTGATGTAGATTTTGCAGAAGCATACGAGGTGTCTGAGAATCCAATTCTCAGAGACAGAAGCCCGTGGATGGATTACATGATTCAGAATGGACTGTTGTTCAGAGGCAACTAGTTATTCATTCCGAATTGCTCCATGAGGGAGAACATGCTAAAGGAGAAGCACACCGGTGGATTAGTAGGGCATTTTGGCCATGTCAAAACATTTGCGAAGTTGAGCGAATCATATTTTTGGCCAGGCATGTGAGCAGATGTCAAGAGGTTTGTTGACAGGTGTCAAATTTGTCAGCATTCGAAGGACAGAAGGCAGAATGCAGGATTCTACCAATCATTACCCATACCAGAGAGTCCATGGGAGGCGATCATCATGGATTTTGTATTGGGTTTGCCAAGGACGCAGAGAGGGGTTGATTCCATCTTTGTGGTGGTAGACAGGTTTTCAAAAATGGCACATTTTATACCATGCCAGAAGACCAGCGATGCAACTCACATCGCGAATTTAATTTTCAAGGAAATCATTCGACTCCATGGATTGCCAAGAAGTATAGTGTCGGACAGGGATACCAAATTCATAGGGAATTTTTGGAGGATGCTATGGAAGAAGCTAGGGACTAACTTGGCATTTAGTTCATCTTACCATCCACATATGGATGGGAAGATGGAAGTGGTCAACAGTATCTTGGGAGACTTGTTGAGAAGCCTGGTGACAGAGCACCATAGCAGCTGGGACAACATATTTCCACAGGCGGAGTTTGCATACAACGATTCAGTGAATCGGAGTACAGGCAAAAGCCCATTTTAGATTGTGTATGGGACACAACTGGGGGGAGTTTTTGAACTCAGGGAGTCAGAATAGGTTGCGACTAGCAGTGCTAGTGCAGAGGAATTCACTGAAGCAATGAAGGAACTTCATGATGAGGTGAAGCAACGACTGATAAACACAAATCAGGAGTACAAGCACAGAGCAGATCAGCATCGGAGACAACTTCAGTTTGAAGTTGGTGATCTTGTTCTGGCACACTTGAGGAAGGATAGTTTGACAAGAGGAACATATAACAAACTAAAAATGTAGAAAATTGGGCCATGCAGGGTCCTAAAGAAATTCAGAGAGAACACTTATGAAATTGAGTTGTCGGATGGCATCGGGATATCTCCGATATTTAATGTTTCATATTTATACCCATACATGGCTGGAGAAGTAGAGACTAGAACTAAGGAACCAGTGGTTCAGTGGCAGAAGTAATTACCAGTTGTAGAGAAGCCGCAGATGGAGTTCATACTCGACAAGCGAGTAGGAAAGAAGACCAGGCGAAAGCAGTATTTCGAGTACCTGGTCAAGTGGAAGAATCATCCAGTCGAAGGCGCTAGCTGGAAAAGTGAAGTAGAGATACAGAAGCATGGATAGACCATGCAGGATCTCATGGAAAGGAGCCCATGAAAATTTTCAAGCCGAGGAGTATGATGCAGGAGCATCGCCAACTCATCAAGGAGCATCGCCCAAGACAAGCGAGCCAGCATGAAAGACAATGAACAGCTGGACAAGGGCAACCGAAATTTTTTGAATTTTCATTCAAGAGATCCGCCAGTGTATAAATGAACCATTTATGGAAAGCACCTTTGTACATTATAGCGGACCTTGAGCCCTTAAGCTCTCGTCCTTATGTAGATGAGGCATTTAATAGGTTTAATGCAGGTAGATAGGATTTTATTTTCCAGATTAGATAGTTTTAGAGTCTGAGAGGGAAAACAGATATAGACACCCTCGTTGTATCATTGTAACAGGAGCCAGCATCCAGGAGAGAAGAGCAAGCAGAGAAATCTGCGAAGAACACCCATGTACAGAAGATTGAATAAATAGAATGAAGTTCTGTTTTAATTTCATGGTTGTTGTTGTTTTTCTATGTTAATGTTGTGCTCATGAATGTTTGCTTTCTGGATATGCATTTACTTGGTATATGTTGTGCATGTGATTTTAGGGATTTAAACTCAAGTCTGAAAGAGAGAAGAGAATAAGTTTCAATTGTTTCTCTGTCTGAGCCGGGAGATTCCTACATAGGGTGCAGTTAAATTCATCCGCAAGGAGTGCGTCAATAAGGGCTCAATAGTTAAACACTTAATCTCATTCAATCAAAGTCTTAGTTGTTAACCAGAGCAAAATAAGATAGAGGTTGTTGCTGTAGGAAGTGCGCAGAGTCAGAAGGATTTAACACTTGGGAAGTTGTTGAATAATTTCTGCAAGGAGTGCGCGCAAATACCTCTCACAAAATCAGAGTAAGAAAGCTCAGGAGGTACAACACCTTCTTGGTACAGCTGAAAGAGAGCCGAGTAGGTTTAGGTCGAGGAAGATTCAAGAAGAGATTGCAAACGCAAGTGTTGGAAAGTGGGTTTTGGAAGGAACTTTAGTCTTCTGAAGAAATCCATGAGTAAGGGGAAGCGATGGTCAGGATTCGCAGAGGAGAGCAGCGAAAATCCTGTCAGTCGTCAGATCTTGGAAAGTTGCGTAGGGTTTAAGCCTCGAAGGAGCAGAGGAGGAGCCCCGGAGGGGCATCGAGATATTGGCATCATCGGGGTTTCATAAAGCTGAGAATCGAGACCTTAAAAGTCTCGAAATCCTGAGAATGGATCTCAACAGTAGATCTTGGTAGGACGCGTGTCCAAGGATTCTGAAGAGTTCGGGGTTCGACATTTCAGAGTTCTCGTTGACAAGAGACTCACAACACAAAAATTCATGAAAAACCTGAATCACGATATCCGCGCAGTCAACGAGCTGAGTGGAGAACAGGTGTAAGGCTATTGAAGTTCGGGGTTTGGAAGGTCCCGTGAACATCGACCATGGAAATCGCAAAAACCCGATACGCGATTTTTTGACAAGGTTAAGCCTGGACTGGAGGACAGGTGGCATCGGAATTCAGGGATCGGAGGTCCCAGAGGTGTGAGTTCTACGTTGTTCGAACTCGTAAATTCCAAAATCCCGATAAGGGTGAAGGGCGTGGTCACGTGGACTGGCAGGTCACGTGTGAAAGGAGTAGTCAGAGGGCCAACGCCAGAGCTGGAGCACCATCGGGAATCAGGAATCAGGAATTCATGAGGGGAGCAACTCTTGACAACGAAAAAGATGATTTCCCGAAAGGGAGATTCCCGACAGGAGACGAGGAAGGCGCGAAGTGGATATTCCATCGGGGTTTGGGGATTTGTGAGACCTGAATCCATGAGCACATAACTCGCGATCAAGTGAGTTCTGATTTCTTGATTGAGGAAGGAGATCATCAAGAGAACCTGTGGGCATTGAGAACTTTCAACAGGGGGTTGAAGAGTATTTTGACTCTTTCGGCCTAGAAGAAGCGGCCGAGCTCATAGAGGTAGGGGATGCATCACAATGGGAACTAATGATCTCAAGTGAACCGATAGTGATACCTTGGAACTTATATTGGTGGCCCTCCTAGTCGAATTGCATGCTTAAGTCTTTAAAATCCATGAGAATGGGACTCAAAGTCCTTTTCTAGACTGCACCCAACACAATGTCACAACCTCCCATGTCGATAGAAAACATATGGGATTTTAGGTGGTAGTCACCACTTTTGAGATGCACATTTTCACAACACCCTCCACATTTCATGGAGCCACCATTGGCAATCATGATTTGGAAATTATTAACGGCATGGATGTAGCGATGAGTTTCTTGGGTAGTGCGGCGATGAATAAAATTATGGGTGTTGACACTATCAACTAGAATGATGACCTTATGATGCTTGATGTAACCGATTAGATTCAGGGTTTTGGGAGCGAAGAAGCTAATGAGAGCATTGAGGGAAATGACTAGTTCTACGTCGGGAGGGTCTGAGGGAGGGGTTATGTTAGTGGATTCAGGTGAATTAGACATAAGGGAATTTTCTACATCCTCTTCCGAAATATCCTTGGATATGGACATAAAAATATTTTTGTCTTTACACTTGTGGCCCAGGAAATATTTGTCATCACAGTTATAACAAAGGCCTTTGAGTTTCCATTCAACCATTTCATCCCTGGTCAATTTTTGGATCTTTAGTGGAGCAAAGGGAGTAGTGGGATTTACTGCTTTAGGCCGAGGGATAAAGGAGGGTTTTCGGTTTTGAGAAGATACAAACTATTGCTCTTATTTATCTCTTTTAGTAGCCTCCACCCAAATTTGAGGCCGAGCCATGAGGACATGGGCCCGAATCTCATCCTTGAGGCCACTGATAAAACATTCTCGAAAAAAGGCATCAGACATGTCCTCTATTCTAAAATATAGGCGCTCAAAGGCATCTATAAAGTCTTTCATTGTTCCTAATTGCTTCAAATTTGTCAAACATCCCAAATGGTTGGTGTCAGTTTCAAAGAATTCATAAAGCTCTGCCACAAAGTGTGTCCAAGCAATATAACCTTGAGGAGAAGTTTTTCTCCATTGCCATCATTGCCAACATTCTTTATCTAGATGGAGAACAACATACTGGAGTTTGGCCAAGCCATCTGTAATTCCTTATAAAGAGAACTAATGTTCCATTTGGGTTACCCAACTAGTGGGGTCCGAGCCATCAAATTTGGTCACATCCACCCACATAAGGCATAGATCACATTGAAAGTGATGGTTCTGAAAGTTATGGGAATGAGGGGAATGGTCACCTTCAATATGTGGAGTTGAGGAAGAGAAAGGGTTATCTGTAGGGATATGTAGTTTGGTGTAGAGTGCCAAAAAGATTGATTCAAGTTAGGCAGTGAGGTCTTGTTTGATTTCCTCCCTTGAAGACTGCATGGTTGTATTGATGGCGACAACATTAGCACTGAGTTGTTTCACTTATTGTTGGGTCTCGATGAGACCAGATTGCAAGGTGTTGAAGAGAGATTCCAAGTCTTGGCTACGGGTATGGGCCATGATGATGGGGGAACTGAAAAGGGGCGGGCAAGGTAAAAAATTTTACCGAAAAATGGTATGGATGAATTTTATAAGGGTGAAGAGATGAATCCAATGGAATAGGTCTCAAAGATTGGTGAAAAAAATTCCAGACTTGTTTTTTTTTTCTTTTTTCTTTTACACGTCTAGAGTTAGACTCGAGTCTGTGTAACATACCGCTCTGGTGCACTGAGAAAACTTATTCTTTGAGGACACTTGCTCGCAAGTGATCTGAAATTTTATGATGTTAAAACATTTATCCTTGATTATGATGCGTTATGATAGATGACATGATGTTTTACTGCTTGACATAGACAGGTGCTTTTGACTCAGTTTTATTGAGTGTGCAGGGGTTTTGGACTTTGAGGATGTAGAGGAATCGATGGAACCCCCTTGGACTCCAGATTGAGTTAGGGAGTATGCTATTGGGTTGATTTATTTACTCTAATATTTCATTGAATTGACGATATGATGTTGAGATGTTGTAACATGACTTTTGGATGATGCAGGCTGACGATAGCTTGCCGACTAGAATCACATATGGAATAAAGGGGCCACACACGATTTCCATAGAGGTTGAGGGAGAGTTGTGGATAGCATCCCTACCACAGCCTACTAGCACCCCCTTCGTTGCTCAAACTGTAGGTTAACGATTACCTAGTTCAAGAGGATCCATGATGTCGTGAGGGCAGACTGCGATAGTCGCTCATGATGATTCTAAGGGGCACGCAATAAGGTGGGGGCCTTATTACTTAGAGCCCTTAGTATCCCACAAGTTCACCTGGTGGAGTGTTGACTCCAGGGGTTATAGATGTCTACCAATCAGTCAAGTTGGCGTGTGGAACCCTTGGAGCACGTGGTGCATCATGAAGGGCACGTCATGCAAAAGAAACGAATGAGGCGAGTGGCACCCTTGGAGCACGTAGTGCATCCTTAAGGTCACGTCGCGTTGATCATGATAAAGAAACAAACCTAGACATCCCTAAGACATTAACACCTTAAGAAATCCTTAAACAACTTTCCTAACCAATTGTCACCTAGCTCTGAATCTAAGTCCTAAGTCTAAGACTTTTATAGGGTACAAATTTTAGTGTAACCTTAAAGAAAAAGGCCCTAGAATAAAAATAAAAATTGAAACAAAAACCCACTTAAGTGATAATTAGGTCTTCATAAAATTCTTGGGGTAAATGATGAGAGTAAGAATTAAATTAAAACTAATGGTTTTAAAATTTTGCAAAGAAGAAATTATTTCCTAACTTGTGAAAGAACAAAAGATAATTAAATAAATAATAAATGGGAAAGATTTAATAATGTAGCTACCATTTTGGGCTGTAATAAAAAGGAAGGATGGGAACTTATGGTAAAAAGCACAGTCAACATAGTAAGGAATCTGAAATTAAGAACCTGCTAATCTCGGCTAATTTAGTAACATCTATTTTTTAGGAAAGTATTTAAAACATGTAAGGGGATCTAGGAACACCTAGGAGTAAATTTAGGAGCGATTCTAGGTGGTTGAGGGAAATGAGTAATTTAATAAATTAAAGAAAATAATTACTTGAGGAAAGAGGGGGATGGACGACACTTGTGCGGAGGAGAATAATTAAAATTATTTTTATTAAAACTTAATTAAAATGTGATTTAGGAAAGTTGGTGGGTCACAAAACTCTATAAAGGAAAAAGGAGATGAGGAAGAGGGGATCGGTTGTTAGCGTAACGTTACGCTGCCAGAATTGTGACTTGACTGATTGCTTGTGAGGAGTTGGAATTTTCTCAGCTCGAATAGGAGTGGTAGCTCGGCCTTGCGAGGCGAGCTGGGAAGCTAGACTTACCTTCTAGATCTTGTGTGGTCCCTTTTCAGCTCGGGGGGCTAAGGGGGAAGTAGAGTACCCCTAGCGATTGGATGGGAGGTACCGGTGAGGTCTCTATGGTCGACGAGTGGGAGCGGCACGGAGCTCAAGTGTGGCATAGTGCCTTCAGGTTATTCGTCGTCGATCACAGGTACGCAAGTGCGATGTTGTTTAAAATAAAAGGAACATTACTTAATGTGTGTATGAAATCTTATGATGATGTTGGATGTGTTAGATTTCAAATCATCCCGTTTCCTTGTTGTCTATTTATGCACCTTGACCGAGGTAACCCTTGTGATCCCTTTGATGAGATGTCCCTAGAGCCCTAGCCTTCGCTTCTACCATCAGCGTTTTTTTTGGGTATTCTTAGATGTTTATAGCATTTAACTTCATCTGCGCATGGTTTTAGATAGTTTGGCTGGTCCATATTAATTCTGATATTGATTTGTGTGACTGTTGGATCCATTCCTTTTGTGGTGATATTTGGGCAAATTGAAAGTAGGAAAATTTTGTTAAATGCAACGTTTATCAAGGACTGAAATTGAAGGGAAACGCTTATCAAGAATTTTTTTTCATTAAATGAAAATAACCCAATCGAGTCTGCAAACCCTGGGTGGGCCGGTGATCTATCCTTCACCCTGCTTCGATACCCGAGAACAATTTGTTTAGGTCTGTGTTTTTGTTTGGGCGGTGGTTTTCTTGTTTCCTTGCATTGGAACTTGGGAAATTTTATCTCCGTCTGCGATTTACAAACTGCAGTAAGTCATTACCCTTTTATTGGTAGCGACCTTGACTTGGCTGGACTAAGAAAATTACCCCTTCTCACTGCCCATTTATTTCATCTGTTAGCATCATAAATCGATTTTAGGGTCTGCGTTGTTTTCTTTTATATACCTGCAAACTGTTATTAGCCACACTTTACCCTAGCTGCATTTTATACACCTGCTTGCGTCCCTTCCTGGAAGTACACAGGGAATTTATTAATATTCTAAGCACAGAAAATCGGGATAGTAATCTGGCCATGAATGGAGGACACCCACGTGCTGCAACCGCCTTTTTCTTGCGTTTCTGTTGTATTTTTCTTCTTTTCCTTCTTCCTTTGTTGTATTTTTTTTCTGACTGCGAATCTTCAGATTTTGTTTGGAGCATTTCTACCTTGACAACAAATCTTCAGAGATTAAATCCACGGACCTACGGTCCTTCTAGCCATGAGTGCTAACTCTCTCAGTAATTATGAGGTTTCAGCTCGAGACTTTTGACTTAACTCGAAGGCCGAGCTGTAGCGGACATTATTGATAAATTGTGAAGGACAGAGAAATGCAGAGAGAAAAGAATAGTATATTCAAATGTATGAAGAAGTACAGAACAGAACTGAAGAGATTCAGAAGTCACCTGACAATAGGAAATAGCTGAGCTTATATATGCTCAAAGCAAGA
>SNQJ01S0025460.1:91777-107173 GCA_010110895.2 Picea sitchensis
GGAACATTTTCACTAATATAACGATATCCTTACTCACCTTTTTGGGTTATGATAACATTGCATCAGACTAACAATAGCATTACCCTTGTTATATCCCTAACATTACATTCTATCATATAATGCATGAGCAATCTTTTACAGTGGCCTATTATTTTTAAATATTACAATAACAAATACAAGAAGTAAGCATCTGTTTACAAATCGTAATAACACCTTTGATATCCATAACAGCCGTCGTTTACACTTTATTTATTTTCCCATATCTTTGCAATGATAAATACAATAAAATAACCCACATTACATTCTATAATGTATCAACCACAAAGAAAACCGGTGGCCCAACACTACGCCAAGTAAAGTACGAAAATTAGGAAGGAGATGGCTGGGAATGCATGCCAGGTGTGGGTGATCAACTTGGAAGCTAGAGAAATGGTAACTGTGGGGATCAGGAGTCAACTCAGAATTTTTCTGACCATGTCTAAAAAGGTCCTTTCACAACCGCTTATCACGCTCTTGCAGAGGTAAATATAGATAAAAAAAAAATCTTAAATCGTAACCTGCAGAGCGACTGACAGCGTCACCAATTTCGAAACTAAAATAGTAGCCAGAGAGAGAAAGTCGAGGGGTATCGATTCTGAATTGGGAGAAACTCAAGCATGCTGAGGCAGAATCAAGGAAGGCTGACAGCGTTCAACAATTCGCCAAAAAATTGAAGGTGAAATAACTCATTTGCACCATGACCGTTTCATTGTCCAGCTCGCAATTTTTTTTTCAACAGGTGTTCAATCTGGGAGCTTGAGCTACAGGGGTTGAATTAACAGAACATAACCTAAGGATAAGACAATTGAATTAGATTTTTTTTTATCAAATTATCCATTTTAAAAATTCGCTCAATCTGAGGTCAATAAAACGTAGAGGGTTCAAGTCCAAAAAAACCTTGCCAAGGATTGGCAGAATGTCTACAACAACTCGGTCTTCGAGTTAAGTCAAAAGTCTCGAGCTGAAACCTCATAATTACTGAGAGAGTTAGCATTCATGGCCAGAAGGATCGTAGGTCCATGGATTTAATCTCTGAAGATTTGTTGTCAAGGTAGAAATGCTCCAAACAAAATCTGAAGATTCACAGTTAGAAAAAAAATACAACAAAGGCAGAAGGAAAAGAAGAAAAATACAACAGAAACGAAAGAAAAAGGAGGTTGCAGCGCGTGGGTGTCCTCCATTCATGGCCAGATTACTATCCCGATTTTCTATGCTTAGAGTATTAATAAATTCCCTGTGTACTTCCAGGAAGGGACGCAAGCAGGTGTATAAAATGCAGCTAGGGTAAAGTGTGGCTAATAACAGTTTGCAGATATATAAAAGAAAACAATGCAGAGCCCAAAATCGATTGATGATGCTAACAGATGAAATAAATGGGCAACGAGAAGGGGTAATTTTCTCAATCCAGCCAAGTCAGGGTCGCTACCAATAAAAGGGTAATGACTTACTGCAGTTTTTAAATCGCAGACGTAGATAAAATTTCCCAAGTTTCAATGCAAGGCAACAAGAAAACCATTGCCCAAACAAAAACATAGACCTAAACAGATTTTTCTCGGGTATCGAAGCAGGGTGAAGGATAGATCAGCGGCCCACCCAGGGTTTGCAGACTGGATTGGTTTATTTTCATTTAATTAAAAAAAATTCTTGATAAGCGTTTCCCTTCAATTGCATTCCTTGATAAACGTTCCATTTAACAAAATTTTCCTACTTTCAATTTGCCCAAATATCACCACAGAAGGAATGGATCCAACAACCACACAAATCTATATCAGAATTAATATGGACCAGCCAAACTATCTAAAACCCTGCGCAGATAAAGTTAAACGCTATAAACATCTAAGAATACCCAAAAAAAATGTTGATGGCAGAAGCGAAGGCTAGGGCTCTAGGGACATCTCATCGAAGGGATCACAACGGTTACCTCGGTCAAGGTAGAGAAATAGAGAACAAGGAAATGGGATGATCTGAAATCTAACACATCCAACATCATCATAAGGTTTCATACACACATTAAGTAATGTTCCTTTTATTTTAAACAACATCACACTTGTGTACCTGTGACCGACGATGAATAACCTGAAGGCGCTATCCCGCACTTGAGCTCCGTGCCGCTCCTGCTCACCGACCAGAGAGACCTCACCGGTACCTCCCAGCCAATCGCTAGGGGTACTCTGCTTCCCCCTTAGCCCCCCGAGCAGCAAAGGGGCCACACAAGATCTAGAAGGTAAGTCTAGCTTCCCAGCTCGCCTCGCAAGGCTGAGCTACCACTCCTATTCGAGCTGAGAAAATCCCAACTCCTCACAAGCAATCGGTCAAGTCACAATTCCGGCAACGTAACGTTACGCTAACAGTCGATCCCCTCTTCCTCGTCTCCTTTTTCTTTTATAGAGTTTTGAGACCGACCAACTTTCCTAAATCACATTTTAATTAAGTTTTAATAAAAATGATTCTAATTATTCTCCTTCGCACAAGTGTCGTCCATCCCCCTCTTTCCTCAAGTAATTATTTTCTTTAATTTATTAAATTACTCATTTCCCTCACCCACCTAGAATCACTCCTAAATTTACTCCTACGTGTTCCTATATGCCCTTACATGTTTTAAATACTTTCCTAAAAAAAAGATGTTACTAAATCAGCTCAGATTAGCAGGTTCTTAATTTCATATTCCTTACTATGTTGATTGTGCTTTTTACCATAAGTTCCCATCCTTCCCTTTTTATTACAGCCCAAAATGGCAGCTACGTTATTAAATCTTTCCCATTTATTATTTATTTAATTATATTTTGTTCTTTCACAAGTTAGGAAATAATTTCTTTTTTGCAAAATTTTAAAACCATTAGTTTTAATTTAATTCCTACTCTCATCATTTACCCCAATAATTTTATGAAGACCTAACTATCACTTAAGTGGCTTTTTGTTTGAATTTTTATTTTTATTCTAGGGCCTTTTTCTTTAAGGTTACACTAAAATTTTTACCCTATAAAATTCTTAGACTTAGGACTTAGATTCAGAGCTAGGCGACAATTGGTTAGGGAAGTTGTTTAAGGATTTCTTAAGGCATTAATGTCTTAGGGATGTCTAGGTTTGTTTCTTTATCATGATCAATGTGACGTGCCCTTCAGGATGCACTACGTTCTCCAAGGGTGCCACTCGCCTCATTCGTTTCTTTTGCGCGACGTGCCCTTCATGATGCACCACGTGCTCCAAGGGTGCCACTCACCAACTTGACTGATTGGTAGACATCTATAACCCCTGGAGTCAACATTCCGCCAGGTGAACTTGTGGGAGACTAAGGGATCTAAAAAATAAGGCCCCCACCTTATTGCGTGCCCCTTAGAATCATCATGAGCGACTTTCGCAGTCTTCCCTCACGACATCATGGATCCTCTCGAACTAGGTAATCGTTAACCTACAATTTGAGAAACAAAGGGAGTGCTAGTAGGCTGTGGCAGGGCTGCTATCCACACCTCTCCCTCAACCTCTCTAGAAATCGTGTGTGGCCCCTTTATTCCATATGTGAGTCTATTCGGCAAGCTATCGTCAGCCTGCATCATCCAAAAGTCATGTTAGAACATGTCAACATCATATCATCAATTCAATGAAATATCACAGTAAATAAATCAACCCAATAGCACACTCCCTGACTCAATCCGGAGTCCAAGGGGGTTCCACCGATTCCTCTGCATCCTCAAGGTCCAAAAACCCTGGACACTCAATAAAACTGAGTCAAAATCACCTGTCTACGTCAAGCAGTAAAACATCATTTCATCTATCATAACGCATCATAATCAAGGATAAATGTTTTAACATCATAAAAGTCCAGATCACTTGCGAGCAAGTGTCCTCAAAGAATAAGTTTTCTCAATGCACGAGAGCGGGATGTTACATAGACTGGAGTCTAACTCTAGAGGTGTAAAAAAAAAAAACAAGTCTGGAAATTTTTTCACCATTCTTTGAGACCTATTCCATTGGATTCATCTCTTCACCCTTATAAAATTCATCCATACCATTTTTCGGTAAAATTTTTGACCCTGCCCGCCCCTTTTCAGTTCCCCCATCCTCATGGCCCATACCCGTAACCAAGACTTGGAATCTCTCTTCAACACCTTGCATTCTGGTCTCATCGAGACCCAACAAGAAGTGAAACAACTCAGTGCCAATGTTGTCGCCATCAATACAACCATGCAGTCCTCAAGGGAGGAAATCAAACAAGACCTCACTGCCTAACTTGAATCAGTCTTTTTGACACTTTACACCAAACTACATATCCCTACAGATAACCCTTTCTCTTCCTCGCCTCCACATACTGAGGGTGACCATTCCCCTCATTCCCATAACTTTCAGAACCATCACTTTCAACGTGATCTATGCCTTCTGTGGGTGGATGTGACCAAATTTGATGGCTCAGACCCCACTAGTTGGGTAACCCAAATGGAACATTAGTTCTCTTTATAAGGAATTATAGATGGCTTGGCCAAACTCCAGTATGTTTTTCTCCATCTAGATAAAGAACGTTGGCAATGATGGCAATGGAGAAAAACTTCTCCTCAAGGTTATATTGCTTGGACACACTTTGTGGCAGAGCTTTATGAATGCTTTGAAACTGACACCAACCATTTGGGATGTTTGAAAAATTTGAAGCAATTAGGAACAATGGAAGACTTTATAGATGCCTTTGAGTGCCTAGCTTTTAGAATAGAGGACATGTCTGATGCCTTTTTTCGAGAATGTTTTATCAGCGGCCTCAAGGATGAGATTCGGGCCCATGTCCTCATGGCTCGGCCTCAAAGTTGGGTGGAGGCTACTAAAAGAGATAAATAAGAACAATAGTTTGTATCTTCTCAAAACCGAAAACCCTCCTTTATCCCTTGCCCTAAACCAGTAAATCCCACTACTCCCTCTGCTCCACTAAAGATCCAAAAATTGACCAGGGATGAAATGGTTGAATGGAAACTCAAAGGCCTTTGTTATAACTGTGATGACAAATATTTCTTGGGCCACAAGTGTAAAGACCAAAATCTTTTTATGTCCATCTCCAAGGATATTTCAGAAGAGGATGTAGAAAATTCCCTTGTGTCTAATTCACCTGAATCCACTGACATAACCCCTCCCTCAGACCCTCCCGAAGTAGAACTAGTCATTTCCCTCAATGCTCTCATTAGCTTCTTCGCTCCCAAAACCCTGAAGCTAATCAGTTACATCAAGCATCATAAGGTCATCATTCTAGTTGATAGTATCAACACCCATAATTTTATTCATCGCCACACTGCCCAAGAAACTCATCGGTACATCCATGCTATTAATAATTTCCAAATCATGATTGCCAATGGTGGCTCCATGAAATGTGGAGGGTGTTGTGAAAATGTCCATCTCAAAATTGGTGACTACCACCTAAAATCCCATATGTTTGCTATCGACATGGGAGGTTGTGACATTGTGTTGGGTGCAGTCTAGAAAAGGACTTTGGGTCCCATTCTCATGGATTTTAAAGACTTAAGCATGCAATTTGACTAGGATGGCCACCAATATAAGTTCCAAGGTATCACTATCGGTTCAATTGAGATCATTAGTTCCCATTGTGACGTAGCCCCTGCCTCTCTGAGCTCGACTGCTTCAACTAGGACCTTCTTCTTCTAGGCCCAAAGAGTCAAAATACTCTTCAACCCCCTGTCGAAAGTTCTCAATGCCCACAGGTTCTCTTGGTGATCTCCTTCTTCAATCAGGAAATCAGAACTTACTTGATCGCGAGTTCTGCGCTCATGGATTCGGGTCTCACAAATCCCCGAACCCAGATGGAATATCCACTTCGCGCCTTCCTCGTCTCCTGTCAGGAATCTCCCTTTCAGGAAATCAGCTTTTTCATTGTCAAGAGTTTCTCCCCTCATGAATTCCCGATTCCTGACTCTCGATGGTGCTCCAGCTTTGGCATTGGCCCTCCGACTACTCCTTTCACACGTGACCTGCCAGTCCATGTGACCATGCCCTTCACCCTTATCGGGATTTCAGAATTTGTGAGTTCAAATAGCATAGAACTCACACCTCTGGGACCTTCGATCCCAGAATTCTGATGCCACTTGTCCTCCACTCCAGGCTTAACCTTGTCAAAAAATCGCGTATCGGGTTTTTGCGATTTCCATGGTCGATGTTCACGGGACCTTCCAAACCCCGAACTCCGATAGCCTTACACTCGTTCTCCACTCAGCTCGTCGACTGCACGGATATCACGATTCAGGTTTTCACGAATTCTTATGTTGTGACTCTCTCATCAACGAGAACTCTGAAATGCCAAACCCCGAACTCTTCACAATCCTTGGACACGCGTCCTGCCAAGATCTACAGTTGAGATCCATTCTCAGGATTTCGAGACTTTTAGGGTCTCGATTCTCAGCTTTATGAAACCCCGATGATGCCAATATCCTAATGCCACTCTGGGACTCTTCCTCTTCTCCTTCAAGGCTTAAACCCTATGCAACTTTCCAAGATCTGATGGCTGACGAGATTTTTGCTGCTCTCCTCTATGAATCCTGACCGTCACTTCCCTTTACTCATGGATTTCTTCAGAAGACTAAAGTTCCTTCCAAAACCCACTTTCCATCACTTGCGTTTGCAATCTCTCCTCAAATATTCCTCGACATAAACCTCCTCGGCTCTCTTTTAGCTGTACCAAGAAGGTGTTGTACCTCCTGAGCTTTCTTACTCTGATTTTTTCAGAGGTATTTGCGCGCACTCCTTGCGGCAATTATTCAACAACTTCCCAACTGTTAAATCCTTCTGACTCTTTGCACTTCCTGCAGCAACAACCTCTATCTTCTTTTTCTCTGGTTAACAACTAAGACTTCAATTGAATGAGAATAAGTGTTTAACTATCGAGCCCTTATCAATGCACTCCTTGCGGATGAATTCAACTGTACCCTATGCAGGAATCTCCCGACTCAGACAGAGAAACAATTGAAACTTATTCTCTTCTCTCTTTCAGACTTCAGTTTAAATCCTTAAAATCACATGGATAGCATATACCAAGAAAATTCATATCCAGAAATCAAACATTCATGAGCACAACATTAACACAGAAAAATAACAACAACCATGAAATTGAAACAGAACTTCATTATATTTATTCAATCTTCTGTACATGGGTGTTCTTCACAAATTTCTCTGCTTGCTCTTCTCTCCTGAATGATGGCTCCTGTTACAATGATACAATGAGGGTGTCTATATCCATTTTCCCTCTCAGACTCTAAAACTGTCTAATCTGGAAAATAAAATCCTATCTACCTATATTAAACCTATTAAATGCCTCATCTACCTAAGGATGAGAGCTTAAAGGCTCAAGGTCCGCTATAATGTACAAAGGCGCTTTCCATAAATGGTCCAGTTGTTCATTGTCTTTCATGTTGGCTCGCTTGTCTTGGGTGATGCTCCTTGATGAGTTGGCGATGCTCCTGCATCATACTTCTCGTCTTGAAAATTTTCATGGGCTCCTGTCCATGAGCTCCTTCACGGTCTATCCATGCTTCTGTATCTTTGCTTCGCTTTTCCAGCTAGCACCTTCGACTGGATGATTCTTCCACTTGACGAGGTACTCGAAATACTGCTTTCGCCTGGTCTTCTTTTCTACTTACTTGTCCAGTATGCACTCCATCTGCAGCTTCTCTACAACTGGTAATTGATTTTGCCACTGGACCACTGGTTCCTCAGTTCCAGTCTCTGCTTCTCCAGCCCTGTATGGGTATAAATCCGAAACATTAAATATCGGAGATATCCCGATGCCATCCGACAACTCAATTTCAAAAGCGTTCTCTCTAAATTTCTTTAGGACCCTGCATGGCCCAATTTTCTTCAATTTTAGTTTGTTATATGTTCCTCTTGGGAAACTGTCCTTCCTCAAGTGTGCCAGAACAAGATCACCAAATTCAAACTGAATTTGTCTCTGATGCTGATCTGCTCTGCACTTGTACTCCTCATTTGTGTTTATCAGTCATTGCTTCACCTTATCGTGAAGTTCCTTCATTGCTTCAGTGAATTCCTCTGCACTAGCACTGCTAGTCGCAGCCTATTCTAACTCCCCGAGTTCAGAAACTCCCCTCGGTTGTGTCCCATACACAATCTGAAATGGGATTTTTCCTGTACTCTGATTCACTGAATTGTTGTATGCAAACTCCGCCTGTGGCAATATGTTGTCTGAGCTGCTATGGTGCTCTGTCACTAGGCTTCTCAACAAGTCTCCCAAGCTCCTGTTGACCACTTTTGTCTGCCCATCCGTCTGTGGATGGTAAGCTGAACTAAATGCCAAGTTAGTCCCTAGCTTCTTCCATAGCATCCTCCAAAAATTACGTATGAATTTGGTATCCCTATCTGACACTATACTTTTTGGCAATCCATGGAGTCAAATGATTTCCTTGAAAAATAAATTCGCGATGTGAGTCGCATCGCTGGTCTTCTGGCATGGTATAAATGTGAAATTTTTGAAAACCTGTCTACCACCACAAAGATGGAATCAACCCCTCTCTGTGTTTTTGGAAAACCCAATACAAAATCCATGTTGATCGCCTCCCATGGCCTCTCTGTTATGGGTAATTATTGGTAGAATCCTGCATTCTGCCTTCTGCCCTTCGAATACTGACAAATTCGACACCTGTCAACAAACCTCTTAACATCTGCTCGCATGCCTGGCCAAAAATATGATTCTCTCAACTTCACAAATGTTTTTTCGTGGAAAAAATGCCCTACTAATACACCGCTGTGCTTCTCCTTTAGCAGGTTCTCCCTCATGGAGCAATTCGGAATGCATAATTGGTTGCCTCTGAACAATAGTCCATTCTGAATCATGTAATCCATCCACAGGCTTTTGTCTCTGAGAACTGGATTCTCAGCCGCCTCGTATGCGTCTGAAAAATCTAAATCACCTGCGTACATGTCCCTTAGGTTTTCAAAACCCAATGTCTTGACTCGGAACTCCTGCAACAACAAACATTTCCTGCTCAAAGCATCAGCCACTTTGTTAGCAGTTCCTGAAATGTCTTTAATTACAAATGTAAAATTCTACATATACTCTACCCATTTTGCATGTTTCTGATTCAACTTCTCTTATTGACTCACAAACTGCAATGCATGATTATCGTTGTATAATACAAATTCTTTCGGGATCAAATAATGTCTCCACTTCTTCAATGCTTGTATGATGGCATAAAAATCTTTATCATACGTGGAGTATTTCATATTTGCATCATCCATCTTCTTGCTGAAATATGCAACTGGCCTGTCCTCCTGACTTAAGACCGCTACTATGGCATATCCACTTGCATCACATTTCACCTGAAATGTTTTCTAGAAATCTGGCAACACCAACACTGGCTACTCTGTGATCCTTCGCTTCAACAGATTGAAGCTCTTCTCAGCCTATGTTGTCCAATGAAAAGACTTGTGTTGCTTCTTCATCGTGTCCATCATTGTTGCGCTAACCCCATTGAAATTCCTCACAAAGTTTCAGTAGAAACTAGCCAAACCATGGAAACTCCTCACCTCAAAAACATTTATAGGTGATGGCTAATTCTTAATCACTTCCACCTTACTTGGATCCATTTTCAACTCATTCGCTGAAATAAGAAAACCCAAATAAATGAGCTCTATCTTCATGAATGAGGACTTCTTCATATTGATCAACATCTTCTCCTGCTGTAGCTTTCTCATCACAATGGCCAAATGTTTCAAATGTTCATCCTTCGTCTTACTGTAGATCAATATATCATCCAGATATATGACTACAAATTTCCCGATGAATTTCCTTAGGACTTCATTCATCAGTCTCATGAATGTGCTTGACGCGTTTGTCAAGCCAAATGGCATGACCAGCCATTCGTACAAACCTTCGTTTGTCTTGAATGTTGTCTTCCATTCATCACCTTCCCTCATGCGAATCTGGTGATATCCGCTTTTCAGATCAATTTTTGAAAAATAATTTGCCTCGCTCAGGCAATCCATCAGATCATCCATTCTCGGTAGTGGAAATCTGTACCTGATGGTAATTTTGTTGATTGCTCTAGAGTCGGTACACATTCTCCAACCTCCATCCTTCTTCGGACTAAGCACCGTTGGAACGACACATGGACTCAGGCTTTCCCTGTTCAGTCCTTTGTCCAACAAATCTTGGACCTGCTTCTTGACTTCCGCATTTTCCTGTGGCATCAATCTGTATGCAGGCTACTAGCTCCTGGTATGAGGTCAATGCGATGAATCACTCTCCTCATCGGTGGCAATGAACGAGGTAGTTCGTCCACTATGATGTTAGAGAACTCTTCCAGCAGTTCCTGAATCTCAACTGGTAAGTCATCCACTCTCGTGCTAGTCAGGACATTTCTCGGTTTCCTGACCACAAAGAATTGTGGATCTTCCTTCTTCTCCATCTCTGTGAGAAGCTCCTTCCCACTCATGAGAAGTATTGTTTTTCTTACTTCCGGTTTCACTTCTTTATCTTTTATCATAAGCAATATGTGTGTCCTTCCCTCCTTCTCCAAAGTATATGTGTTCATCCTTCCATCATGAACCACATTCCTGTCGTATTGCCATGGTCTACCTAGTAACAAATGACATACATCCATGGGAATGATATCACACAAGACCTTATCATTATATCCCCCAATTTTAAATTCAACTAAACATTGTTTAGTGACACTCACCTGATGTCCTTTTTGTAGCCATGATACTTTGTATGGACTCGGGTGATTAGTCATTTCCAGCTCTAATTTTTCCACCATCTTGGTTGAAATGAGATTGTCGGTGCTTCCACTCTCCACAATAACCTTGCATTTCCTATCCTTAGTTTTGCAAGCTATCCTGAACAGTCTGGTCCTTTGGGCTAAAATTTCCTACGCCTCTTTCTCAGGTGTCAAAAGGACTTTTCGCATGAGAAGTGAGCTTCCTCTTTCTGTGCCTTCTTCTTCAGCATCTCGCCTCTGTGCTTCAGTGATGTGAGCTTCTCCTTGGTCCTTTTTTCTGTCTGGACAGTCAACTGCTGTGTGTCCATCCTTTCCACACGTGAAGCATGTGATCACTCCACCTCAGCCTCTTCCCCTTTCTCTCGTATGAGAAAAAGTGTTTGCATTAGCATAATCCCCTCTCTGTTCACTATGCCGTCTCCTCGGCTCAGCATATTGTTGTCTTTGCTGTGAGGTTCCACCTCTCTCAACCTTACCCTGAGGTTTCTTCCATTCCTCCTTGGGCTTCTGATATTTCTCCTGGGCAACTGCCTTTCCTCTGGGCTGACTTCTACCTCTCCCTCACTGTCCTTGCTTATGGCCCAGCTTCTCCTCGGCTTTCAGAGCCATAGGGTAAGCGTCCTCAACCATTCTGATGGTCATCATGCTTAATTCATTCTGAATGTCGTATCTCAGAGCATTCAGGTATCTGGCAACCTTCTCATCATCGCTCTCCTGATGACCTGCTCGGATATTGAGCTTGTAAAACTCTTCGGTGTATTCCTTCACCGTCATCAACTTTTTCCTCAGGTTCTGCATCCTCTTGAACAGATTAATTTGGTAGTCCCTTGGGATGAACTTTGCTTTCATCTTAGCAATCATTTGATCCCAGCTTTTAATTTTCTGTTTGCCTTTGGAACGTCTATCTTCCTGTAGCTCGTCCCACCACAATGTTGCATGTCCCTTCAACTTCGTGACATCATGCCTAACCTTTTTATACTCTTAAAAATCCTCATAATCGAAGTAGGTGTCAAGAGCCCTGATCCAGTCCAACAACTCTTCTGCATCCAGACTTCCTTCATAGACTGGAATATCCATTTTCGTCTTTGAACTCATCTGGGCGATAGTTTTTATTAATCGCTCATTTGTTTCATCCTCAGCTGCAACTTCTCCTTGTGGTTCAGCTTCAACCTCATTTTCGGAATCACTAAGATCCCCTGCACAAGCTGTGCGTCTTTGAGTTGTTTCCATCTCCTCAAGTCTCACTCTGAGATCTCGTATCTGTCTTTCCATATCTGGATTCCCTTCCAGCCTACCTCTTCTTCTCACCCCCCTATCATCTGGGTTAGGTGATTTTCTTTCTCTTCTAGGTGGCATGGTGAATTCTTCTTCTCTTTGCTACCGAAAACAAAGAGAACTCTTCTCCCACTCTGATACCACTCTGATGCAGCCCCTGCCTCTCTGAGCTCGGTTGCTTCAACCAGGACCTTCTTTTTCTAGGCCCAAAGAGTCAAAATAATCTTCAACCCCCTGTCAAAAGTTCTCAATGCCCACAGGTTCTCTTGGTGATCTCCTTCTTCAATCAGGAAATCGAAACTCACTTGATCGCGAGTTCTGCGCTCATGGATTCGGGTCTCAAAAATCCCCGAACCGCGATGGAATATCCACTTTGCGCCTTCCTCGTCTCCTGTCGAGAATCTCCCTGTCGGAAAATTGGCTTTTTCATTGTCAAGAGTTGCTCCCCTCGTGAATTCCCGATTCCTGATTCCCGATGGCGCTCTAGCTCTGGCGTTGGCCCTCCAACTACTCCTTTCGCACGTGACCTGCCAGTCCACGTGACCACGTCCTTCACCCTTATCGGGATTTCGGAATTTGTGAGTTCGAACAGTGTAGAAATCACACCTCTGGGACCTCCAATCCTCGAATTATGATGCCACCTGTCCTCCACTCCAGGCTTAACCTTGTCAAAAAATCATGTATCGGGTTTTCGCAATTTCCATGGTCGATGTTCACAGGACCTTCCAAACCCCAAACTCTGATATCCTGACACTTGTTCTCCACTCAGCTCGTCGACTGTGCGGATATCGCGATTCAGGTTTTTGCGAATTCTTGTGTTGTGAGTCTCTCGTCAACGAGAACTCTGAAATGCCGAACCCCGAACTCTTCACAATCCTTGGACACGCGTCCTGCCAAGATCTACGGTTGAGATCCCTTCTCAGGATTTCGGGACTTTCAAGGTCTCGATTCTCAGCTTTATGAAACCCCGATGATGCCAATATCTCGATGCCCCTCCGGGACTCCTCCTATGCTCCTTCGAGGCTTAAAACCCACACAACTTTCCAAGATCTGATAGCTGACGGGATTTTCGCTGCTCTCCTCTGTGAATCCTGACCGTCGCTTCCCTTTACTCATGGATTTCTTCAGAAGACTAAATTTCCTTCCAGAACCCACTTTCCAACACTTGCGTTTGCAATCTCTGCTCGAATCTTCCTCAAACTAAACCTCCTCAACTCTCTTTCAGCTATACCAAGAAGGTGTTGTACCTCCTCAGCTTTCTTACTCTGATTCTGTCAGAGGTGTTTGCGCGCACTCCTTGCGGCAAGCATTCAACAACTTCCCGTGTTAAATCGTTCTGACTCTGCGCACTTCCTGCAGCAACAACCTCTATCTTCTTTTGCTGTGGTTAACAACTAAGACTTTGGTTGAATGAGAATAAGTATTTAGTTATCGAGCCCTGATCGACGCACTCCTTGCGGATGAATTCAACTACACCCTATGCAGGAATCTCCCGGCTCAGACAGAGAAACAATTGAAAGTTATTCTCTTCTCTCTTTCAGACTTCAGATTAAATCCCTAAAATCACATGCACATCATATACCAAGAAAATGCATATCCAGAAAGAAAACATTCATGAGCACAACATTAACATAGAAAAACAACAACAACCATGAAATTGAAACATAACTTCATTCTATTTATTCAATCTTTTGTACATGGGTGTTCTTCACAGATTTCTCTTCTTGCTCTTCTCTCCTGAATGTTGGCTCCTGTTACAATGATACAACGAGGGTGTCTATATCCGTTTTCCCTCTCAGACTCTAAAACTGTCTAATCTGGAAAATAAAATCCTATCTACCTGCATTAAACCTATTAAATGTCGCATCTACCTAAGGACAAGAGCTTAAAGCCTCAAGGTCCGCTATAATGTACAAAGGCGCTTTCCATAAATGGTTCATTTATACACTGGCGGATCTCTTGAATGAAAATTCAAAAAGTTTCGACTGCCCTTGTCCAGCTGTTCATTGTCTTTCATGCTGGCTCGCTTATCTTGGGCGATGCTCCTTGATGATTTGGCGATGCTCTTGCATCACATTGCATGGAAAAGCTTCTCAAAAAAGGTCATTCAGGTGTTATCATGCAACTCCATGCCATACAAGCAATAGAGACACCCTCAGTCCCGCAAGACCTCCAAGCCATCCTTTCTAAACAATAATTAGTCTTTTCCACTCCCCAAGGACTCCCTCCTTCCTGTGGTGTTCATGATCATTCTATTCCCCTTTTATTCGGAAGCCTTCCTCCCAATATCCATCCATATCGTCACCCCTTTTCCCAAAAAAATGAAATTGAGAAAAGGGTCCAGGAACTCCTTAATGCAGGTGTTATCCACCCTAGTACAAGACCCTACTCTTCTCTTGTGGTCATGGTCCTAAAAAAAGAAGGTTATTGGTGAATTTGTCCTGATTTCTGTGCCCTCAACAAACTTACCATCAAAGACAAATTCCCCATTCCTATCATTGATGACCTCTTGGATGAATTGAGTGGCGCCCAATTCTTCAGTAAACTAGATCTTCATTCGGGCTACCACCAGATACGTATGAAAGAGGTAGATATTCCCAAGATTGCCTTTAGAAATCATGAGGGCCACTATGAGTTTTTGGTCATGCCATTTGGCTTGTGTAATGCCCCCTCCACCTTCCAAAGCCTCATGAATCATGTCTTTCATCCTTTTCTCCGCCATTTTGTCTTAGTTTTCTTTGATGATATCCTCGTCTAAATAAAAACATGGAAATACCATCTTCCTCATGTGGATCGATTTCTCCATCTAATCTCTCAGCACCAACTTTTCCTAAAAGAATCTAAATGTGCTTTTGGCACCTCAGAAGTAGAATAATTGGGTCATCTGGTTGACAAGGATGGCGTTAGGGTGGATCCTAAAAAGATTGAAGCTATGAAATATTGGCCTCACCCAAAGACTCTTAAGATCTTGCGTGGATTTCTGGGCTTAACAAGGTATTATCACAAGTTTGTTAAGAATTATGGGAATATTGCAGCACCCCTCACTGCTCTCCTAAAAAAAAACTCTTTCACTTCTACTCCACCCACTGCTCAATCTTTTCAAACCTTGAAGATGGCCATGTGCACCACTTCAGTCCTCGCCCTTCCCGATTTCACAAATACCTATGTGTTGGAATGCGATGCCTTAAGGAAAGGAATTGGTGTTGTCCTTATGCAAGAGGGTAGACCTTTGGCCTTTACCAGCAAGCAACTATCTGAAAGAAATCTGGGCAAATCCATTTATGAAATGGAAATGTTGGATATTATGCATCTCTTTGATCTGTGGCACCCTTATCTATTGGGGCAACGTTTCCAAATTAAGACAGAC
>SNQJ01S0025460.1:108026-132657 GCA_010110895.2 Picea sitchensis
CCCAGACTGATGGAAAAATGAAAGTTGTTAACAAGTGTTTGGAAACATATTTGAGGTGTTTTTCCTCGGAAAATAAAAATTAGTGGGCTTAATGGTTACCCCTAGTTGAATGGTGGTACAACACTTCATACCATACAACTACAGGCATGACTCCTTTTGAAGTGGTATATGGATAGAAGCCACCTTCAAATCTCTCATACTTACCGGGTGCCTCGAAGGTCCAAGCAGTTGACCTAACACTTAAATCTCGAGCGGATATTCTTCGTACCCTCAAAGAGAATATGGTCATGGCACAAAATCGCATGACGCAACAAGCAGATCAAGGTCGCTCTGAATGTGAATTTGCAGAAGGGGATCACGTGTTTCTTCGACTACAACCATACAAGCAAACTTCCCTCAAGTTTGACCATTGTCAGAAGTCAGCGCCCAAATTTTATGGTCCTTATACCATTCTCAAGTGTGTGCGACAAGTAGCCTATCAGTTATCTTTTCCCAACTATTTGAAGCTACATCCTATTTTTCATGTTTCATGCTCAACGAAGGTGATTGGAGCTAAGTGACAAATTCAAACCAACCTTCTAGAGTTAGCTGAAGAAGGATCCATTTGGCTACAACCAGAGGTAGTTTTGGACTAGTGTGAGTGTCTCCTACGTCAAAGAACCATCAAGGAAGTGGTAGTCTAGTGGAAAGATACAACTCCACCAGATGCCACTTGGGAACCAACTACCATTTTGCAACAATTTTCTCATCTCAAGCCTTGAGGACAAGGTTGTTTTTAAGGGGGTGGACATGTTAGGGTCCTAATTTTCACATAGGTAGAACAATATATTCAGATGTAATAAAGGTCAATATTAATAAGGCCTTTAAATAAAATAGAATAAGGCAGATGTAAGAAGACCTAATAGAAGCTTTCGCTTCTAGAAGGATCTTCCTCTAGATGTTTCTTTTTAGTATAAATAGGAGTCGAGGGTATGAGAACCCTAACTTGGATATTATCTTAATAGAGCTCTACTCAACTGGAGGTTTCCCCCTCGAAGAGGCCCATGAACATTTCTTTCAGATTCAAAGTGCTATTTCTGTTATTATTCTCATATCATTTCAGTGCTATTGTGGTGGATGTTCTGGTTATATTGTTGTTATTCTTCCATTTCTAGCATTATATTCTTGTTCTACATACATTTTATATCTGGTATATTACAAGTGAGCCTCTGATTTCTTTGTCATGTCCATGTCCTGGTATTCCTCAAAATATGAGAGCCACAGTTGAAATTCCTCATAAAATAAATTTGCATGCTCAAAAGGGTATGTATCAAAGGATGACAAAACATCACTTTGAGTATGTTGTGACAAGTCATCCTCAAAGGGGTAGAAAAAATATGTAACCATATCATCTCCAGGTTTCCAAACATCTGAATCATTTACGTATGAGGACCACTCATCTAATGATGAAAATCCAACCCCCTTTGCGTCAAAACTACCCTAAATTTCATAAATTCCTCCATTGTTTGAGTGCTTGCACCAGGCTATAAAATTCCTTGTCATAGGTACCATAATTTTTCTTTGCCTCGGATAGTGTTTCAGAGTGGTAAGAAATGGGGTGTCCTCCTTGTTTAAGTATGTCACCAATAGCATATTGTGAGGCATCAGACTCAATCTCAAAGGGTTGGGAGAGGTCTAGTAGATGTAAAACAGGGGATGAACAGACGATATATTTGAGCTAAGAAAAGTGAGTAGTTTCTTCTTTGGTCCAGATGACTGTAGAAGAATTATTTGAGAGTTGATGCAACGGTTGAGTAAGATTTTAAAAACAAGGAATGAACTTACGATATAAATTGATGCCACCCAAAAATATTTTCAACTCCTTAGATGAAGAAGGTAGAGGCCATTGTTTCAATGCCTGGATGAATGCTGGATCTGGTTGAATACCCTCTGAGCTGACCACAAAGACAAGATAGGGAACTGAAGTCTGACCAAAATATGACTTCTTCTCTTTGACTTGCAACTTGTGTTCTTGGAGAATTTGGAGAACTTGTCAGACATGTTGCATGTGAATGTCCCATGTCCGATTGAAGATGAGAATGTCATCTAATTAGATGACAAAAAATCGACCCAAATGTGCTCTAAAGATGTCATTTATGAGCCTCATAAAATTGGTTGGGGTGTTGGTGAGACCGAAAGGCATGACTTTCCACTCAAAAATACCAAATTTGGTCTTGAACGTTGTTTTCCAAACATCATCTAGGTTCGTTCGAACTTGATGGTAGCCATCTGTCAAATCCAATTTAGTAAACAACTTAGCTCCTTGGAGGGTGTCAATTAGTTCCTCGGTCCGAGGAAGGGGGTAACGGGTTTTGATTGTGTCTTTGTTCAAGGATCGATAATCAGTGACAATGTGCATTTCTGAGGTATCGCGTTTAGGGATGACAAAGGAAGTAGAATCACAAGGAGAAGATGAATATTGAATGTGGCCAAAGATGATGAGGTTGCTCAACTGTCTTTCCATTTCCTTTGTTTTTGTTGGGGCCAACCGATAAGTAGGGGCATAAGGTAAGGAAGATCCAAGGATGAGATGAACAGAATGGTCAATGTGGCAGGAGATGGAAAGTCCCTTTGGAGGTTGAAATACCTCTGCAAACTCATGGAGGAAGGGATTCATAGTTTTAGGAATAGGGTGTGTGCTATTGTTTGGTGTTATTGGGTGCACTAAATAGAGAGATACACATTGGTTTAAGTGTACATGTGGTATTTTTTCTTTGGTAGGGGGTTTGGGTTTTGTTGGAGTTAAGATATAAGTGTGGCCTTCTTTGGTAATTTTTTACCGGAGGGATTTGGCTAGATAGATAACATTTCTTTGGGTTTGGTATGGGATATCGAGCAACAAATCTGCACAATCCAAGGGGGAGACATCACAGAGGATAGTATCCTTGAATTCGCCTATGGCGAAAGTGACTAGACAATGCTTGGAAACTAGGAGGCGAGGGCCATCCTTCTGGACGCATCCAAGTTGATGGGGTTGCAGATGTGGACTAGTGACAAGATTAAGGCAGCTGAAAAGGGATTGAGACACCAAATTTTTATGGCTTCCATTGTCCATAATCAGTAAAGCCAAGACATTTTTGATTTGGTAGTTATGGGTGAATATGGGTTGGGTGGATGTGTTTGAATCTTCCTGGGTCATTAGAATCAATGAGGGATCTACTTCTATGGGATTGTTCAGAGGCACTTCTTAGGTATCTTCTAGTTTGGAAGGTGCAATGATCTCAGTGAGTAGAGTTTTGTTGGTTTTTAGATTTTGGAGGATTCGATAGTCTGATGAATTGTGTGAAGTAGTTTTGTGGAATGAGCACCATAGTTTGGGGTTTTTAGTCCGAGGAGGTGGAAAGAGGGATGAGGGATGGGATATGGATGGCTGAGAGGTGGGGTCGTTGGTGTAAGGGCAGGAATGAGGAATACAACCTCTAGGAGTGAATTTCATTTATATAGCCAGAGATATCTGAAACGTTTTATCTAAAGTTGGATTTTCAAACAACTCTACTTCTCAATAGAATTGAATTAATAAACCAAACACAAATTTTAATATGAGTTCCTCTTCCAAATATGGAACATGAAGTCAAAGGCACATCTTGTAGAATAAGTCTATGTAGTATTTCACTCCTTGTGAAGGGAGCTTCAAAGTTGGTGCCATTTGATCCATATGGATTGCACATACCCAGGTGGGTAGAAGAAATTTCTCAAAGATTCTGAAAGTCGAGCCCAGGTTTTGATGGGTTGAGAAGTAGAGGATTCTGGAGCATCCCCAATCTCTATCAGAAATGTGGTCTTCTCTTTCTCTGTATCCCACCAATTTTGTGCCAGTACTTCTAATTGCAAGGAAACAATCTCAAGTTTTCTTTCCTCAGTAAGGCCTGTACATGTATTGAAACCGGTGGATAGGCTACGGATCAAAGAATCCACCATTTCACCATTGGTTTTCCCAACAAATTTGGGTATTTGGATTCAAGTTTCCAACTAGAAGGGATCTGGATTGTCTTGTTGTTTCATTTTCAGTAGCTCATTGAGGATGGAGGCAAGATGTTGGACGAGATTTGATGTGTTGGAATCTATGTCGACTACCAAAAGATCTTTGTGTGGAGGAATTGTGAGTCATATTGAATAGAAAAGGTGCCCCTAGGTTGCAATGATTAACAAAGCACTCTGTTTTGAGAACATAGGACTCAAAACCCTTAAGCAACGAAGCTTGAATTGGTCTAGAGGGAGAGATATATATTGTTTTATATCTATGGAACTTCTCTCTATGGTGATGGAGATATGGGTGCCCTTGGGGATTATGATATCTATGGAACTTCTTGCATCAAAGTGGGAACCCTCAAATGGGAAAACTCTAGATTATTTCATGAAAACCCCAAATGAATTTGGCTCAATATTCAAGAAGGAAAATTTTTCCATGGATATTGAGGCTCTGATACCAATTGATCTACCCAAGAAGGCGATCTATAGTAGAAGGTGACCACACAATCCATATCTTGGCTTCTGACCAGAAACTCTCCTTAGGGGTGAAAATCTGAACGGGGGTGAACCATTAGTTTAGGTGACCAAGGAAATGGGGATCCAAGCCGAGGTGACTCGCGAGTGGCCAAGAGGTTTTGGTTATCTCAGAGTGACCTCTAGGGATTAGTGGGAGAAGCACAGTGCAACCCTGGAAGAGGGCAAACTCACTTCATTCCCATAAATAAGAAACTAGCAAGGGTGCAAACCCCAGTTGGTGTGCCCTCCCTTCTACCTCATAAAACTCAAAGAAAATGATTTTCTCCCTGAGACAGTGGCTATCTAATGACATAATATTTCTCTCAGAGGTGGAAGCATGGAAAATGGGGTCACCAGGAGGTATCCATCAAGGAAGGCACACTGGTTATTCTTCAGAAAAACCCTAAAAACAAAATTGATGTGAATGTAAAATGCAAACTCAGAAAAGAAAACAACCAAGACACATAGCTTCAGAAGAAAAGGTAAGGATGGTTTATTTTAGTCTTGGTTCACCTTATATACCAAGTGAACCATTTATTTTACATATATTTAACACATCATCAAAAGGTGAAGAAGTGTTTCATCTAGGTGATTGACTTGTGTGCCCGAGGTGGGCATTCCCCTCTGTGGCCTTCTTGGCTCAAATGAAGCAACCCACATCCCATACACATATCCCAACATGTATGAAATCATCAATGTGGTCATCAAATGTATCCTAGGTTCGTTCCATGAATTTATCTGCATCACAGGAGTTGATTAATTCTTCATTCTTTCCGAGAGGGACAATAAAAAAATTGTGACATCCCCAAAAAATGTTTTATTTTTAAGTTTGAGATTTCTTAGTAAAATTATTTCATTTTTGGTAAATTGGAAACTAGAAAATTTTTGCCATTTTTTGAAATTCTGAATTTCAAATTTAATTAATTGTAATTAATGATTATGACTGTTGGGAAGAGACTTGATTTGACCCAACTAACTTCTTGAATATGAAAATTGTATGAAACAAAATATTTTATAATTATTGCAGGAACACAAATGGAATGTCCATGTTGAAATCAACTGACCATCACTCAATGAGTGGGGAACATGTTGGAACTACCTCAGGGATGAATTTTACAAGTGGAAAATCAAGAATTTGGCCATTTGTGGCCCCTGAAAATCATGGATTTGGAAATTTGCTAAAATTCCCAAGAGAGGGAAAAAACCTAAGAAAAAATGAATTTGGATATATGGCATATGTGAGGAGGGAGGACGTTGCCTAGTATGCTTGGGGAAAAAAAGTCTATCTCTTGTTGTTATGAACACTGTTGGCTGAGTGTGAGGTAAGGAGAGGACTATTGAGACTGAAAAGAATTGGTTGAGGAGGAGTTCCAAGTTATCCCTCATGGATTCATGGTCAGGCTATGGGGTGAACAAGACAAGTGATTTGGCTGCCCTATTCTAAGGTTGGGAGGAACCTCGTTGTTCCCTTTGTTGTTCCAGAACTTATCCATATATGTTCATATACTCCYCCTRTTATMGGAATAATCAGTAGGTSCKGACACTAACTGATCTCCCTAGATCMACYTGGATCTAGAACAAAACGGGATAGGACATGACTCTTTCCCTAAGTTTTGACTATTGAATTGACTAGGAGGAATGAACAAGTAACATACCTTATTATCGCTTCCTAGGGTCTTTGTTTCTCCCGCTGCACTCCAGTGCTCTCGTGAAGACAAGACCAAGACAACACAAACCAACCAAAGTGAAGATAACACAATATATTCAACAATCAACCTATGTGTATGATCAAGGAATTACACAATAAAGTGGAAATAGCTTTATGGGAAAGGGACATGCCAYTRTATCATATTAATGGAATGTAAATATTACAACCTGAGCCTTGATGTCRCAAACTTCCTTTCGATGGCTCTTGGMTYTGACACACACACTTGCTCAGTCCTTGTATGAAGAAGATCAAATCCTCTTCATAGACTTGCTAGAGTCTCCAAGCTGTTGTTCAAGCTTTAGTCCTTCACACAATTCTTTCACCAATTCTCCAATGAATCTTGCTTAACCTTTTCCATGATAATTCCCATAATATATAGGAGAGAATGAATTAGTTACTTGGATAAGAATGATCCCAAAATATCAGGGAATCCAGTACTAGGATAACCATTCGAATGCCAACCCATCCTTCTAGAAGATTACCTTCTAGAAACATCGAGAATTCATCTTTTTCCATGATTTAGGAAGAGTTCACACCCTATTTGTTCAACAAAGTGCGAGAAGTTCACACCCTATATTAAGGCAACCTACAAGAATCATACATTCTCGCACCCAAATATACTAGTATCCTGTGAACTTTCTTAAAAAATGAGTTTTCTTGGAAGAGATGAAAGTAACTTTTCTTAGGAGAAAGTTCTTATGAAGAGCCTGAGTACACCATCATCAATACATCATCATGACAACCAAAATCATGGGTAACAGAATGCCCCCCAAAGTATGAGGTTGGAACCAGTGACAACCAAAAGACTTTGTAAGCTGCATGTGTGTGTTGGAAACCAGGCGCACACCTAATCGAAAACCTGCGAACCACCAAGCATCTACAAAATATCATATATACCAATTCTGAGGTAGGCATTCCCATAATTAGATCATAGACAGATGAAATTATAGACATAATTCGTGGCCACCAATCATACACCATGGATCCATGTCATCAAAATATAGCATAGCCACCAGGAATACACTGTGGATCTATGCAAGAAATTTCAAATTAAGATGACATAGCCATGAGACATACACAGTGGATCTATGTGTCCCAAATTATACATACTCCATCACAACCTAGACCAAAGAGATGATATCCAGGGTCTTCAATCTCGTCACCCAAAGGATGAATCTAACCATGTGATTACATGTGTTGAAGTCGAACATGGCAGAAACCACTTGATTATCGGTCATTGATGAAACCGTTAACAAGTGCGAGGGAAATCACCATTGATGTCAATGACTCCCAAGGTACCCTAGTACAATCCATCGAGTGTGAATGAAAGAGTTAAATTCAAACATCCGATGGAATATTTCGATCAGGGGTCAATGATGTAAACCCACTATTGAAAGAGAGGAAACCTGCCATTAAGGCATGTAAGATCCAAGTTGCGAAATAATTTCTAATTCTTGATTCTGGATAATGAGTTGAAGTCGATGGAACAAAACTTGTCACAGGAGGGCCTTGATGTATCCCCCATCAATGACATGAAATGAGTAACAGATTTTGAAGGTGAAACAGAGTATGATGTGAATTGGACTAGACACGGAGAAGGCCGACACGGAGAGAATGGATAACTGCAGATGGCTGACTCAATATAGGTTTTAGATGGACTTCTCTTAAACATATGAACGACACGACCAATGATTTGGCAGCATTGACTCAAAGACGAAACAGGGAATGACCTTGTAACAAATCGAATGAGTGGCAAAGGGATTTCCCAAACCGACTTCAAATGATGAATAGGGGGTGTCATGTTCAAGAGCGACACTTACTGCCAATCAATATCAAGATGAAAACATATCCCTTTCCCAAATTTTCCCCCACCATTTCTGGCGACTACCTCTTTATTTTTACGCAAGCTTGAGGATGATAGCATATGTTTGTTGATGTAAGCTAATCCTTCAGATGAGTCCCTCAAAGTATGTTTAACAAACCCTAAGAAGGAGCGGTTCGGTCCCATCACAGGTCTGTCAATGTTTGTTTAACGAGTCCAGAGATAGAAAACTCGAAGGTTTTTCATAATTATAGAGTCTAGAAAAACACTTAAAAGAGAACTCTCTCAGTTCCTTTTTCATAAAATAGTCTAGATGAGACAGAAAAATAGATAAATTATCTCTCACCAGACGCTAACTTCAAATACTTTATCGAGCGTGAAAATAGCAAGGTCGCTCAACTATCTTTTCATGTTTAGAGAGTATGAAAAGATCTTAAAGAGGACTGCAGGGGGGTTCCTTTTTCGTATAACCTTTTTGAGCCCGAAAAAGTGATAAAAGTATTCTCGATCTCATTCTCATGTATTTATGAGTGCAAGAACGGACAAAGACCATGCTCGAGGTTTTATACAAAAACCCTATAAAACAATCAAAACACACAATGACAAAGAAAAATATATGTATGTATCTCTGTTTTTTACCATTGAAATCATTACGCCTGCAACAGGTTCACTCAAAATGACATTAGGGATTAGGGTTTAATAGATAAAAAATCATAAAAAACCAAATGACATAGTAAAAGTAAATAAAAAGGAGTAAATACTCTTTTTACCACATCATTTTTACCTTTCCACTATTTGAACTCAAAAACCCCTCTTTTACCCTCAAAGTTCGACATCAAATTGCGGGAGCTACAATCGTCCATTTAGTGAGCCGTCGGTGACAGTAAGGTAGGCTCTTAGTGCTTAACACTTTCATGGTTTAATTTTGCAATTTCATTGGTTAAAATTTCATTTTTAAATTGATTTTTGGGGCCCTACTTGTGCACTGCCATTCTCGTAGGCAGGCTATACGGGACCTGCGAGAATGGGGAATTATTGTAGGTGAGCCTAAGGAAACCTACAAGGTTCTCACACTGTGCACACAGGGCACCTGTGAGAACCACAAATCTCCAAAAAAATTTAAAAAATTACCCAATGAACAGGAACCAAATCATGAAAAAAGTTGTTAATCTTCTTGTTGTGCCTCTTATGTAGACAATTGGCCATCAAAATGGTGCCCAAATGGCATGAAAGGGATCACGAAGAAGACAATGCAATGGTTGGAAATCATCCACCTACTATAGCTTCTTTGAGAGATTTTCCCATCTTGAAGTACTTTCATATCCCAGGCATGAGGGCCCATGTCAGGTTGTTAGAGTACCTGGTGCATATGTGGGACCCTGATCAGTAGGTATTTCATGTTGGGGTCCACACATTGTTCTTAGATATTGAGGACATTTACTTTTTGACTGGATTGTCACAGCAGGGGTACTATGTGAGCCTGACTGGTAGAAGAGGTGGTGGGTTGTAGATGAGTGAGCACTGTCGTTTACACTGCGTTCTCGAGGCTGAGAGAAAGAAAGGAAAAGTAGTTATTTGGAGGGTACGAGATTTGACCCTCCATACTATCCTATTCACCATATCTCAGATAGTTGGGATTTCTTCTCCTCACATGGCATTAGAGAGTTACTTCCAGTATGCTATTGAGTGTACTGAACCTCAAGTGTTCAACTGGGAAGATGTTGTGCTTTGCAGTATAAAAAAGCAGTTGACCAAATGCAAATGAGGAAACCTGAAGCAATTTGGGTATGGATCTTTGTTGGTATCCTTCTTCCTTGAGTGGGTCCCATTACTGAGGCTATAGGTGGAGTGGAATTTACTGGCTCTCAAGGATCCAAGGATGCTGAGATGGTGTCAGCTCATGGCCTGGCACGTAGCAGGATCGATCATTAAATATTATGATACTTTCTTTGACTGGCTTCAACTGCAGATGTTGATGGTTGACGACTATGCTTATGCTGGGTTGGATTTCTGAGGAGATCCGAATTTAGTACTACCAGAGGATGCTCAGTGGGGGGACCTTGGTAAGAAGTACACACATTTTTCTTTTTAAATGTTTTGTGAATTTTTATCATATTAAAATGTTTTTGTTTTATATTTTCGTCCAAAGACTAATACAAAATCATTTGTTGATGTCACAGATGTTGGACCTTACAGACCTCCTGGTACTTCTCCCATTCAGCGGCAAGGAGAGGTAGCGGCAGCACCACAATATGATGAAGATTATCAAGTAGTGGAACAAAATCTGGAAGGATTGACCGCAGATATTCCAGACATGACTCTAGAAGAGGTTCCACGATGCGATCATCGTCATACTGTAGGAGTGTCAGGGTCTATGAGTCGACTTCTCTGTACGGTTTCTCGGGCAGTTGTGTGTTACCGTGAATGTCATCCATGACATCACTTTGTAGAAGCTATGAGCTTCAGATTTTGACATTTTGGTATTCGGACAAACTTTTTGTAAAAACTCTTTTGATCATTATATATACAGATGGCTTCTGCTGGTTTACCTTATATTGTGCGAATATTGATGTGATTGATTTATAAATGATTCAAATGTCTATCCAATACATATTTAGCCAATGCATATGTTAATGTATTTAGACATCTAGGAATATGTTGATATTCAATGTGATCAAAATAATGCTCCAAGAGGTGAATTCACAAATACACCCGTAAGAAAGTAGGACTTCGAATAGAATAGACATTACTTAACTGTAGTACTACCAGCTGTGAATCAAGTTGCACAAAAAAATGACAAATTTCGAGCGAGATAGAGTCAACCAATAACTCAATAACAACGCTATACTCTGCAATGTTGTTGGTCACACAGCCGAGGCACACACCTCGTAAGGAAACAAGTTCGTTTGTAGGGGCGTAAATTGCCCATGCAGTGGAAGCAAGGTTTTGAGTACTATGGCTAGCACCATCAGTGAAGCCAATATAGGGTAGCGAAGACTCTGACATCTGGAAATCAAACACAACGTCACATAAAGGCAGCGACTAGATAACGACAAAAACAAACTACAGTAACACACAAAACATATGATACGATAAAAATACAAGTACTTGTGCACAGATGATTTTATGCATAGTAATTCTTCAAGTACAACCCATTCCTAGGTTCACTCAAAGGGATACCATCATAATCTACCAACTCATAAGCTCTTTTTTCCAAAACTCGTCGAATGATATAAGGACCTCGCCACATGGGTTCGAATTTCCCAGCTCCTAACATATCTCGATCTTGTTCATAGAGAAGAACAAGATCACCTTCGGAAAAAATGTGAGGCTTGACATGCTTGTTGTATTGGGCCTTCACATGCTTTTTCTGAGCTTCTATGACTAGGGTGGCATCACATCGAGTTTCGTCTAATCGCATAAGATATAATAGACATTCTTACTTAGTGGAAGTGGTGGGTAGAAGTTCAACAACTAGTTTTAAAGAGGGTATCTCGCATTCGATAGGGAAAATGGCTTCCACACTGTAGACTAACCGAAAAGGTGTAAACCCAGTAGCGGACTTGAAGGATGTCCAGTACGCCCACAATGCTGAAAACAACATTGTGTGCCAACTTGTTTTATGAATCCCTATCATTCATCGGAGCATGCAAGATACCAGTTATATAAAATATGAAAAACAGAAATGGAAGAATAACAGTAAAATATCCAGCATAATATTCACAATACATAGAAATGATATACAAAATAGTAATAGAAAAAGAACTTTGATTCATAAAGCAATGTTCACAGGCCTCTTCGAGGGGGAAATTTCATTTTTTTGTGCAAAGAGGTGGAAATATAGATGTATATTGGGGGGAAGCATTCCTGGGACAAGGGGAATGGAATGATCATGGACACCGTGGGAAGGAGGGAGTCCTTGGGGAGTGGAAAATAGTGTTTGATGTTTAGAAAAAAGGGCTTGGAGGTCTTGGGGTACTGGTGGGGTCTCTGTGGATTGTATGGCATGGAGTTGGTCAATGACACCCGAATGACCTTTTTTGAGCAGTTTTTCCATGTGGTGAGAACTGATGACCTTAGGTGAACTAGTAGTGATGCCTTGAAATTTATATTGGTGGCCTCCTTGGTCGAATTGCATGGTTAAGTTCTAAAAATCCTTGAGAATGGGACCCAAAGTCCTTAGCCATTCTACACCCAACACAATGTCACAATCGCCCATGTCAATAACAAACATATGGGATTTGAGGTGGTAGACACCTATTTGGAGACGCACATTTTCACAGCGGCCACCACATTTCATAGAACCACCATTGCCAATCATGATTTGGAAATTTTTGACAACATGGATGTAGCAATGGGTTTCTTGGGCAATGCATCGATGAATAAAATTATGGGTGCTACCACTATCAACCAGGATGATGAAATTTTGGTGCTTGATGTAACTGATTAACTTGAGTGTTTGGGGGGCAGAGAAGCTGGTGAGAGCATTGAGGGAAATGATCGGTTCCACTTCGGGAGGGTCGGAGGGAGGGTGTATGTCAGAGATTTCTGGTGACTCGAGGAGTGTCAACATATTCTTCCTGAATATCCTCAGAAATGGCCATAAATAGCTTTTGTTCCTTACATTTATGGCCTGGGAAATATTTTTCATCATAATTATAACATAGGCCTTTGAGTTGGCATTCAACCATTTCAACCCTGGTCAGTTTTTGGATTTTTAAAGGGGCAGAGGGAGTAGTGGGGTTTACTGGTTTAGGGCGGGGGATAAAGGAAGGCTTACGGTTTTGAGAGGAAACAATTTGTTGTGCTTATTTATCTTTTTTGGTATCCTCCACCCAAGTCGTAGGTCTAGCCATGAGGACATGGGCCCGAATCTCCTCCTTGAGGCCACTGATAAAACACTCTCGAAAGAAAGCATCAGTCATGCCCTCTGTTCGAAAAGCAGATGCTCAAATGCAGCTATGACGTCTTCTACTGTGACTGATTACTTCAATTTTGTCAAACAACCCAAATGGTTGGTGTCGATGTCAAAGCGTTCATAAATCTCAACAACAAATTGGGTCCAAGCAATACACCCTTGACGTGAAGTTTTTCGTCGTTGCCACCATTGCCAACATTCTTGATCTAGATGGAGAACACCATATCGGAGTTTGTCCAAGTCATTTGTAATGTTGTAGAGAGAAAATTAATGCTCCATTTGGGTGACCCAACCAGTGGGGTCCGAGCCATCAAATTTGGTTACATCCACCCACAGAAGGCATATGTGCCTTTGAAAGTGATGGGGTTGAAAGGAATGGGAAGAAGTTTCACCTTCGATATTTTTATGTGCATCAGGAAAATAGTCATCGGTAGGGATCTTGAGTTTGGTGCAGAGTGATGCAAAGACAGATTCAAGCTAGGTGGTCAGTTCATGTTTGACTTCCACCATTGTGGAATGCATGCCTACATTTACGGATGAATTTATGGGGGCATCACGGGAGGCAATAGTAGCACTGAGTTTTTTCACTTCTTGTTGGGTCTCGAGTAAACCCGATTGCAAGGTGTTGAAACGAGAGTCTAGATATTGGCTACGGGTATGGGCCATGAGGATGGGTGAACTAAAAAGGAAGCTGACAGGGTTAGAATTTTTTGTAGAAAAATGATATGGATGAATGTGATAATGGAGAAGAGATGAATCTAATGGAATAGGTCTCAAATAATGGTGAAAAAATTTCCAGATTTTTTTTTTTTTTTTTTTTTACAACTGTGGGGTTATACTTTGGTCTGAAGAATACTGTAGTGCTGAAATCTCCAAATTTTGAACCAAAGAGTATTTACTTAGCAACCCGAACACAGATGTGCGTCAATAGATCTCGCTAGTTTAATTTGTTTATGTTGTTGTTTATGTTCCCCAAGGGTTAGGTATTCGAGGGTTCTAGAGACAAGGGTTTTCCCTATGCTATAGCTCTTTGATATACATGCAGGGTCCAACAGTAGTACTCGACCCAATATCTCAGGGCACTAACTAAGGAGGATAGACCGTACCCTTAGACGTACTACCCAACTACCCAGATACTAGAGAGTATCTTTCCGAGTGCTATTCTCGGTGACACTATAGCAGTCCGGCGGCCGATAGGTTTATATAAAAGGTCTTTAGGAAATCTAGATTGATCCATACACAGGTGTTGTCTGATGCGCCACCACTCGAAGGGGTACCAACAAGGGTTACAAGGGTGGCCAACAGATGTGTGCTTAAGAACCACTTGTATTTCCTGCATGTATGAATCCCTCAACCGCGGGTTTATGCATGTAACAACAAATCTCTGTGGCTCAAAGACACTGAAATACGTCTCTACCCTGAAAAATAAATACCCACAAATTCTGCCAAGAAAATCTCTTTGATACCACTTGCAAGATACCAGTTATATAAAATATGCAGAACAGAAATAAAATGATAGAAATGGCAGAATAACAGTAAACTATCCACCATAATCTTCACAATACACATAAATGATATACAAAATAGCAATAGAAAAAGAACTTTGATTCAGAAAGCAATGTTCACAGGCCTCTTCGAGGGGGCAACCTCCAGTCGAGCAACGCTCTATTACAATAATATTCAAGCTATGGTTTTCATACCCTCAAGCCTTATTTATACTAAATATGTCTATTAAGAGAAGCATCTAGAGGAAGATCCTTCTAGAAGTGGAAGCTTCTATTAGGTCTTCTTACATCCACCTTATTCTATTTTATTGAAAGGCCTTATTAATATTGACCTTTATTACATCTGAATACATTGATCTACCTATGTGTGGGATAGGACCTTAAAAGAGCATAGTTATGAGAACTTTGTTAATCGCTTCAACTTGGCCATTGGCTTGTGGATAATAGGGCATTGAGTTATCATGGCGAAGACCCAACCTTTCAGTAAGTTCAGACATCAAAAAATTCCTAAAGTGGTTAGCGTGATCAGTGACAATAGATTGGGGAACATCAAAATGAGCTATGATGTGATTAAAAAGAAATAAAGTTGCGGTCTTTCTAGTGTTGTCAAATGTCGACATCGCCTCAGCCCATTTCGTAAAGTAATCAACGAGTAAGGGTAACCATGCCCCCTGGCCGAGTGAGGGTGACATGTCATGAAATCAATGCCCCATTTCGCAAAGGGACCAACTGAGACCACAGGGTGAAGAGGAGCAGGATGTGACTAAATTTTCTGATTATAGGTCTGGAAAGCATGGCATTTCTGAACGACGATGATGTAGTCGTTAAATAATGAGGGCCAAAAATACCCTGCACGTAAGATCTTCTGGGCAGTAGCATAGCCAGACATATGACCACCACATGCTCCAGAATGGAAGTCATTCAGATCTTTCTCGGCTTCATCAAATGTTAGACAACATCAAAAAACAGAGTCAATCCCTCGACAATAAAAAGTATCTACAAGGATAATGTATTGACGAGCTTGATAGCATATACGACGTCGGTTAGTATTGGACAAAGCTGGCCGAAAAGTCTGGGTTTGGAGATATATAATGATATTCCCATACCAAATATCATCAGTGCTAATAAGAAAAAGAGATTCATCGGGCAATGAATCAACCGCTACTTTTTCCGTTGCAGAATGAGTAAAATCGCATATCAACTCAACAAAAACTATAGACTTTTTGGACTTGGTGCGGTCGAATTCTAAGTCAAACTCCTGGAGTATCACAATCCATTTGGAGGATTTTCCCCTTAGCAATTGATGTGTCAAAATATGTTGCATAGGGTTGCAATGAGAAATCACCATAGTCTTGCGTGAGAGGATATAGTGTTGGAGGGGTTGAACGGCTTGAATGGAAGCCAAGGCCAGTTTCTCGACATGTTGATATTTAATTTCAGTCGGTGTGAGACTTTGACTCAAGTAGTAAATAACATGTTCATCGTGCGCATCATCCTCCTATATGAGAACCATGCCAATGGTGTAATCCGAGGCAATAAGGTATAGGAAATAATCGCGACTATAATTGGGGGAAAAGAGAAGCGGAGCTTGCGTTAGAGACAACTTCAAAGCTTCAAAAGAATTGTTTGCAATGGTATCCCAGACGAACTCTGAATCTTTCTTTAATAGTCGTGTAAATCCACGAGTTATCTCGACATAATTTGGGATAAAACAATGAAGAAAATTTGCTTTCCCCTGCAAACTTTGCAACTAGACAAGTGTAGAAGGAGGAGGGAGATTAAGGATCGCCTCAACCTTTAAAGGATCCACCCAGATACCTTGATGTGAAACGATAAAACCTAGAAGACGACCGGATTCCACACAGAAAATGCACTTATGAGGATTTAAACGTATACGGTAGAACCGACAATGAACGAAAATGGATCAGAGATGGGTTGGGTGATCAACTTTACGCATAGAATGAGTGGGTAAATCATCCAAATATGGTTGAATGATGTGCTTGATATCATGAAAAGCATAAGACATAGCGCGTTGAAAAGTGGTGCCAGCGTTCTTGAGACTGAAAGGAAGTTTTCAATATGCAAAAGTACCCCAAGGACAAATAAAAGCAGTCTTATGTTGATCCTCAGGAACGATGTTAATTTGATTATAGCTGGAGAAACCATCCATGAGAGAGAAGATTTCACTTCCGGCATAGTCATCGACAATATAATCGACGAAAGGGGTAGGAAAGTTTTCTTTTGGACAATCTTTATTGATATCCCAACACAAACATGAATCGTACCTTATTTCTCGTCAATCAGGAAAATATTGGAAACCCAGTCTATGAGAGCCACCGGATAAATAAAGCCGAATTTCAGAAGTTTCTCGACTTCGAGCTTTATAGCAGCCTCTTTACGGGGGTGAACTGGACGAAGGCATTGCGAGACGAGTTTAGCGTCAGGGTATGTCTTAATCTCATGTATCACAATCTTAGGGTCGATACCTGGCATTTCTTTGTAGCTCCAGGCGAAGATGTCACGAAACTCTTTGAACAGGGACGTATAAGTGACTATTTCGTCAGGGGAACATGAAGCTCCAATAAGGACATTTTCAATGATTCCAGGTTTAATGGATATGTCAATGGGAATCGTGGGCGAGATATTGCTTAAGTTCCCTTCAACAAACAGATCATGTGTAGACTCGAGAATGGTCGAGATGACGACAATGGTCGACGGAGTCGAGATCCGTTGGTAGTTATCAAGAGTGTGTTTCTCCAGAAAGAGGATAGAACGATGATGCCCATCATCCCAAGGGGTGTCGTCCATGACAGACATGATCATCTCACCAGTCAGAAAAATAACACGAAAAGGATCGGGAGACAACTCATCAAGAGAAGGGGTATAAGGTGTTGTTGATTGAATGGCCTGATAGGAAGACTCAAATAGACTTAACGACATTTCATTGTCGAAACGAAAATGATCTCCAAGTTCAGGGACTATCCAAGGGTCATGAGACGCAGGAAGTTCATGAGGCAAAGAGGATATCATGTTGATGGAAGCAACAGACGGGTGTGGAACATCAGGCGGTGGAATGGGGAAAGTACCCATTAACGAGGAGTCCTTTAGAAGGCCTACACCGACATTCTCATAACCTAGTGGGGTTTTAGCAATAAATGGTACGTTTCCAGTACGGGTATTGGAATTAAAGAATGCAAGTTGGTCAATGGTAATAACCTTTCCTTGATGAGGGAAACATACTACACAAAAAAGTGTTGACACAACGACATGCATGGAATCGATCCAGCTACGTCCAAGAAGAATATTATACTCAAGGGGAGCGTCAAACACTTCCACTTCGACTTGGATCGTTTTACCTTCTAACATGATGGGCAACGAAGGAAGAACACTGTAGATCTTAAAACTAGAGCCATTTAAGGCTTTAAGAGTGTTTTTTGATTCATTCAAAGGTGGAGAGCCAATGGCTTTCCAGCAAGCAAGAGACATGACACACTTCAAGGCACCCTCATCAATAATAGTACGGTAAATGTTCTTGTCAGAGACAACAACTTATATATGGAACGCGAGTTGAGGGGGTAACCTTGGAATGTGATCTTCCAAGTCAAAGACTATTAAATTCGTATCCATTGGGTCAATTCCACCGATAGCTTTCAACATTTCCTTCTATTGTGTGGGACAAGTTTGAAGGACTTCAAGGGCTGACATTGTAGAAGGTGCTTGGGCTAGATCTTCAAAAATGTCATAGTTCTGGGCTACACGAGCATGAGGATTGAAAGATGATTTCCAAATGATGCCCTTAGGGGGGGTCATAGAACTGTGTCGAGGCTCAGTCGTTCAAGATGAAGTGGACCGTTGGTAGGTGGAGTCGTGGGAGAGGGTTGTAACAAGGAAGGGGGTAAATCGTCAATCTTCTCCTTAGATGGACAATAATATTTGGCTTGAGTCATGAGTGCAACATTGTTCTTCTTAAAATCACCAGTACACATCAAAACATAATAAGTGGTAGAATATGAGGGTTGGTCATGGATGACCAACTGAGCCTGTTGTTGAGATGGGAAGGGTCGGGACAAGAGAGCCGGTGCAGGTCATTTCGGGGCTGCCTGAAGGAACTTAGTGACCTTGGCACCTCGTGGACAATCCTTCATGTAGTGATAATCACCATAGATAAGGCAAGGGTATCATGGTTTGCGCTTATCCCGATCATCAACAGGAGTAGTTTTAGATTGCTCTGCTTGAGAATTATTTTTTCCCTCCTTATTCTTGCCTCTCCCCTTTTTAGATTTATTTTTACCGGCTGGGGCAGATTGAACTGCATTTACCTCAGAAGCCTTGCTGGTGGGAGTGGTAGGAGATAGAGCATTTTGAACATTAGAAGAAGAAAATTTAGGGTTTGTGTTTGAAGCGGCATGTGATTGGGCTTGGGCAGTACCAATCACACTGTCAGCTGCATGCGAGGCAACTAGAGCGGTTGAAATGCTGGAAGTATTAGGACAAGGTAAATCAGGTAGTAAATCATAAATGGTTCCTGTTTGTGAGTAAATGAGGTCAAGATACTGAGCACGACTTATATCCTACTCTTCCATAACAATGCCACCCATGGCAATGTCCTTACCAATTTCATTCACAAATGATTTTGTAAACCATCCATTAAACCATCCATCCAGTAATTGATCGGGGATCTTAAGTTTAATGAGACGTCATCTCCTTCGCCACTCATGGATGTGATCAAAGATATGAGTGCCTTTAGTATATTTGAAGGAAGTCAAAATCTCGGTCTCGGTATCATAACGGATCGACAACTAGTAATGTGTAAGGAAATCCATAGCTAGGGTGTTGAAGTCAGAGAAGAAACCGCGTGGCAATTCAATATACCACTTCACAGCAGACCCAGTAAGGGTTCATTGAAAAAGACATAAATGAATAGAGTCATCCATCAATGAGTTGGATGAACATCATAGGTGAAAACTCGTAACGTGATTGTTTGGGTCCTCTCCCACTTTGTCGTCGAATTTAGGAATGTCCGAGGGAAGCTTGGCTGGTATAATAGGCCATTTGGGAGAGTGACAAATCGGATCACTTAAAATCCTTGAGAAATATAGAATATCCAAAGTGGCGAGAAAGGGTAACTATCGATTCACCTACATGTACTGGTGGCTTTGGGGAGGAAGCCTTGTCGGCAAACCAGTAAGACCATAAGCAGTCTACATATAATATGAAGATTGAGGCATATTCGGTTGTGGTTGGATAGGATAGTAGCTCATCGGATTATACCCTGGAACATAGGCTTGAGTTTGATCATTTTCCCCCGAAATGGGATTAAACGAACCGGGATATGGTTGGCCCATACTAGGGGGTGTTACGGACGCAGCTGAAAACTATTGCCCCCCAGTCGATTGAGGAGGATTTTGGATCAACTGATTCCAATACTGGGCCAAAGATAAAGGTATGTTTTTCCCATAAGGTGGAGTGGCTCCTCCCATTGAAGGTGGTATACCAACTGAGGGCAATGTTCCAATTGGAATTTTCCAACTGAGAGGGGATTGAGTTATACTACCTTGATGAGATTGTCCACCAACCCGAAACTGATAAGTTGGATTGAATGAAAGAATAGTGCCACTAGGATTAGGATTGCCAGTAGAATATGAAGAAAGTCCTCCAAAAGGAAATTGAGGGAGTGTTGGTACAAAACCAGGAAGAAAGTGCCCAGAAGAAGAAGTAGCACTAGGAGAGCCAGATGGAGTTTTCACAGGACTAGGAATGGAAGCACACAATGCACGATATCCAGGTTGTAGTGTCGGATTGGCATTAGGCATCCGCGGTGTGTTGATGGGAGCAAGAATAACCACAGGAAACCCGGTTGGAAACTCATAGTATCTGTAAAATGGTCCATTTAAGAAGGGACAGTAAAGTGATAAGAGGTAGTTAACGGTACTGTCTCTGGACTAGAGATTTCAGAAATCACAGGAGGATTAATTTCATAAATCACAGGTGAACCTGGACCAAAAAGGTCTCGGCGGAAAACACCTGTAGACCAAAAAAGATCTTGGCCTTCTATACCGAGAAAGGGTCCAACTCGTGATCCAGAATATGTAACAACTAATTCTCTAGAAGAATTCAGTCGCATAAATGGTCTCTTGGAATCATGGTGACATCGAAAGTCCTCTTATGTATTAGTAATTTGAAAACATTCTAGAGAGTCATTTTGTTCCACTTGTGGTGTGGTGATGACTGGGACTTCACTCTCCCGAGGAGAGCCTCCAGGTGTGCTTATAGGCAAGGGTTGAGAACCTTCCAGATGCTCTGGAGATAAACCCTGCATTCTATGTGAACGACATGGAGGAGCTATTGTAAATGAGAAAGAGACTTCGTGAAGAAAAACCTATGGTCAACTTCAAGAAACAAACAACATGCAATAGTAAACAAAATCTAGGAAGCAACACCAACCAACCAAGACCTTCTAATTTCAAAGCCACTAGTTGGTGATAAAATCCAACGTCACAACAATGATATGAGAAGGGTTGGGCTAGGGTGGAAAAGTTACGCTGACGACCTTCTTAACGGACTTACACCCTGGCACAAGCTCGCACACATAATCGTGGGTATACCCTCTAAGGAGCCCGAGTGATTTTGGTCAACGTCAATTCCAGGTACCATGAAGACTTTCCCCTTCATAGTCACCTCAGGTAAGAACCTAGAAAGATAGGCCACTAAGGTCACCACCAACAACAATAAATCCTGGGGGAGTAGTCGACAGTCCGATCCATGCGCAAGGGCAGGGTATATAGCCTGAAATAAACTCAAAAGGCTTCCACTCATCATTGTGGGTATACCTCCAAGTGATCCCCATAATATGTGCAATCTCTACACTGATACCAACAAAGTAGGGTGAGTAACTTTGCCAATATCAATGTGACCTCGTGCTTGACCCTTGTGTGAGAAGGGATTCCCAGGACAAGATGTTGCAAATGGAATTTAACACTCCCTAACACAAGATCCTATTGTGTGTTTTGTGCTTTTGGAGAGTGCATCTCTCTTCCTACTCCAAAGCGCTAGCCTAGCTAAATGTTGGTGTAATAGAGCCCTAGAATAGAGCTACTAGATAAATTTTACAATTGCGCAGTGTTATTAAGAGTTGTTGTTTACTCAAAGGAAACAAAGATGAAACTTATGTTGTATGACTCTGACCCAACAATGCAAGGATGAGAATGAAATGTATCACATTTCATTCATTGAGTCCTATGTATGGGACAGAGAGAAAGTTTTCCAAATCAACCTTGAACTACAATGCAAAATTTCCTTTAAAATACAAATGCAACAAATCACTTATCAAATGCCAATTCTCTATTGTGTCTTTTTCAATAACTTCAACAATCTCAGTAATTTGATTTTCAATGTTTTCGAAAACGAAAAGAATTTTTTGAAAGAAAAGCTTTTTGTTCACTTTTCAAAAAGGACCCATACTATGATAGTAAGAGTATTGAAAATCAAAAACCAATGAACAAGCAATGACAAACCCAATCAACTCTTTCAATGAAAACAAAAACAAAGAGCAAACCAATATAGTCTTTTCAAGTGCACAAGAAAAATGATCTTTCAAACAATAAGCAAATGATAAAGACCAAGAAACCTCAAATTTCAACCAATCATTGGTTCTTAACTAATCAAACATACTCAGATCTCGAAATTAGAGAGTATGGTTTTGCCAAGAAAAGTCAAGAAACGAAAGTCAAGACAAAAAATGACAAGAAGAGCCTTGAAATCCTAAGACTGTTCAGGCACGCAAATGAAGACAAGAAAGACATAAATCAATGGTCCAAGAAACTCTTATGAGGCACCTAGAATAATCTGGGTATTTGAAGATGCCAAAACTCAAATCCAATTTTTTGAAAAAATCAGTTCGCAGGCTATCAATAATACACAGTGCGAGAATTAGTGATTCTCGTAGGTGACCCTTGAGCAGGGTGCGAAAACCTCGCACTAAATCCTAAAGGCAGATTGCAAACCCTACATATTCTGGCAAGTTGTAGTGAAGTGCAGTGCGAGAATGTCTTAACATAGTCAAAATTTTGGAAAATGAAGCAAAATTTGAAAAGGCCTCTGGACCCAGAGGGTTTATCAGGATATCCTGAAGATTCATAGATTGATAGGACAGGATAAAAGTAAAATCAGAGCAAATGGCCACAAAAAAACAACAAAAGCCACAAAGAAAATAGGATGATCTCCAGTGGAGTCGCCAATTTTGTTATCGGACTAATCGGTAGGTGATGACACTAACTGATCTCCCTAGATCCACCGGGATCTAGAAAAAAACGGGACAGGACATGACTCTTTCCCTAAGTTTTGACTATTGAATTGACTATGAGGAATGAACAAGTAACATCCCTTATTATCTCTTCCTAGGGTCTTTGTTTCTCCCACTCCACTCCAACACTCTCGTGAAGTCAAGACCAAGACAACAAAAACCAACAAAAGTGAAGATAGAACAATATATTCAACAATCAACCTATGTGTATGATCAAGGAATTACACAATAAAGTGGAAATAAATTTATGGCAAAGGGACATGCCACTGTATCATATTAATGGAAAGTAAGGATTACAACCTGAGCCTTGATGTCGCAAACTTCCTTTCGATGGCTCTTGGCTCCGACACACACACTTGCTCAATCCTTGTATGAAGAAGATCAAATCCTCTGGATAGACTTGCTAGAGTCTCCAAGCTGCTATTCAAGCTTCAGTCCTTCACACAATTCTTTCACCAACTCTCCAATGAATCTTGCTTAACCTTTTCCGTGAGTATTCCCTCAATATATAGGAGAGAATGAATTAGTTACTTGGATAAGAATGATCCTAAAATATCAGGGAATCTAGTACTAGGATAACCATTCGAATGCCAACCCATCCTTCTAGAAGATTCCCTTCTAGAAACATCGAGAATTCATCTTTTTCCATGCTTTAGGAAGAGTTTGCACCCTATCTGTTCAACACAGTGAGAGAATATCACACCTTGTCTTAAGGAATCCTACGAGAATCAAACATTCTTGCACCCAAATATACTAGTAGCCTGCTAACCTTCTTCAAAAATGAGTTTTCTTGGAAGAGATGAATGTAACTTTTCTCAGGAGAAAGTTCTTATGAAGAGCCTGAGTACACCATCATCAATAGATCATCATGACGACCAAAATCATGGCTAACACCCCCTCTTTTTATATTTGGATTTTTGAAATGATTATACGTTCCTTCTACTTCTATATGTATATAGTGACATCCCCAATAATAATTTATTTTTTAGTTTGATATTTCTTAGGAAAATTATTTCGTTTTTGGTAAATTCAAAATTGGAATTTTTTTGCCATTTTAGGCAATTCCAAATTTCGAATTTATTTAATTTTAATTAATTTTTATGACTGTTGGACAGAGACCTGATTTGACCCAATTATCTTCTTGACTATGACACTTGTATAAAAACAAAATAGTTTATAACTATTGCGGGAAGATAAATGGAACAGCCATGTTGAAATTAGCTGACGATGACTCCATGAGTGGGAAAAATGTCGAAACTACCCCAGGGCTGATTGTTACAAGTGGAAAATCAAGTATTTGTCCATGGGAATCCCCTGAAAATCAGGGATTTGGAAATCTATGAAAATTCCCAAGGGAGGGAAAAATACCTAGGCAAAAATGACTTCGGATATATGGCATATGGGAGGAAGCAGGACACGACCTAGTATTCCAGGGAAAAAAAATATATCTCTTGTTGTTATGAACACTATTGTTTGAGTGCGAGGCAAGGAGAGGACTGCTTAAACTGAAAGCTTTTGCTAAGGGGATTTCCATGTTAGCCCTCATGGATTCATGGTCAGGCAAGGGGGTGAATTGGACAAGTGATTTGGATGTCGTGTTCTAAGGTTGGGAGGAACCTGGTCCTTCCCTTTGTTGTTCCAGTATTTATCCAGATATGTTCCTCTACTTCCCTCTTATTAAATTTGTATTGTTGAAATGATTATACATGACTTCTACTTCTATATGTATACCCTATTGTGCATATGTGAATAGGTGGAATTATAGAGTTGTTGTAGGGTACTTGTTGTAGAAATTATTTTTTTCTACTAAAGATTGTATCTATAGGATCATAGAATTTTATCTTTTGTAGGA
>SNQJ01S0025460.1:132667-159078 GCA_010110895.2 Picea sitchensis
TCAAGTTCTGTTCCAACCTGTACAGATCTAAAACCCAAATCGAGACTACTATGATAAGGATTCATGAAGTATATATGTAGCTATATGAATACAATTATGAATATATGCATTTTTATTAGGCAATCGATGCAATAGATGGCATATAAATAACATTGCATAAATAAGAGTTTTGCAGACATATTCTGTAATTAATATGCAAACTTTTAAACAGTTATATAGAACCCACTGTACAATCAACGTAATAGAATAAGGGTTATATATATATATATATATTTATATATATACATATATATAAAGAAATCTCTCCAGATATATTTATAGAGACGCATCTCTAATCTGCTTTACTCTGATAGACTCAGACCATTTTAAACATATAATGCTTAGATCCAGTCAACACCGACTATGGAAGAGAAACAAGTAGTTTCAGTCATTCACATGCACATAAGCAAGGCAAATAGTTCCAGAAAACTTTGAGTACAGTTCATAATGAAAACAAATAGCCAGTCTAACTATTACAATTCCAGGATAAAACATTACAACAATAAAACATGAGAATGAATACTTCTGACACTTTTATTTTTCCTAGGGTCTACTATGATAAAGGTCAAAAGTAAAGCCACGGGAACAAAGAAAAACATGTATTATTCACAATATCATTTATTCCAGAATGTTGAAGAACAATTCCATTATGCCAAGAATTTATTTTAAATTCCTATTCCATTAATGTTTTGAATAATCACATAGTAAAGTTTGGCATAATCATTTGGCCAAATACACAATTTAAGGATTGACTCTCTTACTCGACCATGAAGGAAAGTAACATAGGTAAAATATAGTATAAAAAAAACAAATCTTCACCGCAGAGATGACTCTTTTTTAATCGTTTCAACCATTAGTCTCCTAGGACCCTTCCTGAAGGGGCAAGATGGAACCTGAATACCTCTTATGCAGGTGGCAAAGGTTGGCCTCCATAATTATCACGTGGACCAAACCCATGCACAAGATTAAAAAAATACCTTTAATAATTTATCAACAAAGATAAGGAGAATAAAGTAAAACGATTAATAAGAGGAAAAGAGTTGCAGAGTCATACTTAACTTTAAGGGGAAGGGTCCAATATCCTTCGTTGTTGTGATGAGCTAAGTAACCTTCTGGATCGAAAGGGGAGGAGGAGCCCAAGACTCCCTGATGGGTACCCTCGCAATCATAGGTTCCCATCATTAGTGATAAGAACTAGATTAAACAAATTGAAAATCATTACAGGAAATAATATGCATATCAAAATTACAGTGAAATACAAAATATGTGAGTCGTATAACGAGAATGGACCAAATAATTATGATAATTGAGAGCATTGAAAATTGGAAGAAACAAATCAACTTACACATTTTTATTCTATCTAATGCCATCTAAGTAAAGTCTATTTAAAGAAAGAAACACAGGGTCAACCCTATGCCGAATTACCAGAATCGGATGAGCTCTATGATACACTCAAACTTCAAGAAATTTGGCACGAAGAGGATGACCCAATACTTTAAATATACAACACAGGTTACAGTGCGTATGTATTCGTGGTTAGGCCGAAAGAAACTTTCAGAAGACATTCTATTTTTTACAGACATAAGAATTCATCAGGTAGATAGGCAACATAGGACTTGGGTAAAAGAAAACTCATTACCAGGTATCTATTTAGTTACTGTAGGTTATGTGTTGTAGGAACAAAAATATTGTATTAAGAAATGGACTTATAAAGTGATTGTGTATTCTGTGTGGTAGGAATAGATCTAAATAGTAAATAGTGTTGTAAAGACATTGTGTATTAGTCATGGCAAGGACAAATTTATCTTACATAAAGTAATAATTTAACCAAGAAGATACAAAATACAAATTCTGGAAGATTCTTACCTGTCATAAGATCATACGCATATAAGATATTAAAGTTCTATATTAAAAATTAAACCTATATAGATTAAAATCCCAAATTGGGATGAAACTCTACTATGATAGGAACTCACAAAGTATATATGGCTATATGAATATAGTTATGAAATATATGAATTTATATTCGAAAATCGATACAGTAGTCGATATAGAAATGGAAATACATAATTACAAGATTTTTGTACCCATATTATATAATTAATATGTAAACTTTTTAACAGTTATGTAGAATCAATTATAAAAAATAAAGTATCAAAAGAATGGTCGTATATATATAAAGAAATCTCATCGGATATATTTACAGAGTCACATCTATAACTATCTACAATGATAGACTCAGACCTTTTAAATATATATTTCTTAGATCCAACCAACACTGACTATGGTAGCAAAAAAAAATAGTTTCATATAGTCGCGATATCTTTAGGAAACCTTGAGTACAGATCGGAAGGGAAACAAACAGTTCAGACTAAATTTTTACATTTATGGAATAAAATGTTACAACATTAAACAAAATAATTAATAGATATAGAACCTTTTTATTCGTTATGCCTAGGATCTACTTTGATAAAGGTCGAAAGTAAAGACACATGAATGAAAAACAATATGTATTATTCACAATATTATTTATTCTGGAATGTTGAAGGACAACTTTATTATGCAAAGAAAATCTATTCGTATTTCCATTCCAATCCCATTTCGAATAATGACATAGTAAAGTTCGATATAATCATTTGTCCAAATATACAATTTTAAGATTTGACTTGCTTACTTGGCTGTGAAGGCAAGTAACAGAGGTAAAGAATAATTTAGCTTTAAACAACAAATATTTACCCACAGAGATGACTCTTTAATTTAAATATTTTCAACCATTAGCCACCTAGGACCCTCCTTGAAAGGGGGGAGGTGGAACCTGAATACCTCTTATGCATGTGGAAGAGGTCAGCATCCAAAATTATTTTGTGAACGAAACCCCTCCACAAGATTCCACAAAATACCTTTACTAATTATTCAACAGAGATAAGATGAATATAATAAAATGATTAGTAACATGAAAGGATTTGCAGAGTCATACTTAACTTTTAATTGAGGGATCCGATATCCTTATTTGTTGTGATGATCTTAGTAACTTCCCATACAAAAAGGGGAGGAGCAACCCAAGAATCTCTGATGGGCACCCTCGCAATCATGGGGTCCCATCGTTAGTGATAAGAACCAGATTAAGTAAATCGAAAAACATTCTAGGAAAGAATATAGAAATGATGATTACAGTGAAGTACGTGAGTCACATAACGAGAATGGACCAAATAATTATTCTAATTGAGAGCATTGAAATTGGAAGCCACGGGTCAACTAAAACCATCAAAAGTGTATATAATATCATCTGATAAAGATTTATTTAAATAGAAAGAAACATAGGGTCAACACCATGCTGAATCACCAAACTTGTATGAGCTTTATTGTACTCTCATACTTTAAGAAAATTTGCACAAAAGGATGACCAAAATTTTTAAATATACAACGCGGGATACATAGCATTTTTATTTATGGCTATGTTGAATGAAACTTTGGAAAAACATTCAAATAATAAGTTACAATCAGAAGAATTCGACGGGTAGTTGGGGAACCGAGAACCTGAATAAAAACCCAATACCAGGTACCCAACAAGGGTAGGAAAACGTTATTCAAAACTTACCAAATGGGATTCCATATTGTGAATAATTGTTAATAGGCAGTCAACGTGTGAATCCCTAACCTACTGACTGACTTCTGGGCTATAGTCCTAGTGAAGTCACGAGGAGACTCAACACCTAGTAATGGCATAGAAAGAATTAACGGAATGTAAGAGACAACTAACCCTTATAGTAAACAACATACAAATTGAACTCTACCTCCGTGAATTCATTGGAAAAGGAACACAAAGAACAAAATTCCAAAGATCTTGAATCTAATTTATAAAATTAGAGAAGCCACTTACCGTTAATGAGAATAGTCCAGGGAGGAGCTCCAAGCTTCCATTCTCCCCACCCAAATAAAGAAAGGAGAAACACATAGACAACTTCAGAATAGTTTCACACAAGAGTAACTATTGTAACCCTAAAGCTCTCACCCCAAGCATGATGAGTGTTTATGGTACAATGGGAGGTGTAGGCCATGTGGTGGAATTGACTTGGCACATTTGGGTTGGATGAAGGTACAAGGATGGCCTTTTTTCTCACCTACCTCCATTGAGTGTCGAGTCAGAGGTTTAACTCTCGACTGTCATAAACCATCCTATCACATTTAATGAATAACAAAATTGAAGGGTGGTTTCCTTGAAATCCTATGATTTGGAAATCTTTAATCCCTAACCACTATCAATCCAGTTTAGCACCTAGTCTAGTTAGAAAACACTCATATTTGGTAGAGTTAACGAATTGTTAGCATAGGGTTTCCCTTCTAACCATAAAAATTGTTATACCGTGTGTCGAATGAAAAACTATTACCCAACCGAAAATTATACCAAGAATGCATGTCGATGATTTTGGTCATGGATAGAAGAGAAAAAAGCTTATGTTAAACCAACATATCACCAAGGTATAAAATCCCAACCCTAATATGTTATGTATAAGTATTTTCCGTATATTCTTGGAATTTAACCTTGTGCGCAGGTATGGAGGTGTGTTTTAGAGGAGAGTGATGCAGGAGCATTGTATAAAGACAAAGACATGCGCCTAACAAAAGGAGTTAGATGGAAAATCCCTGGTGCACATCTTGAAGTGTTTTGAAGATTTATGAATTGACATTAATGTAATAGCTAGGGAAGCGTACTTACTTTTGTGTTTTGGAGATTGTAAACAGATCTTGAGCATTGCTCTCATCTATCGAATGTAGAGGAATTTATGTGTAATGAATGAAAGTAGGCGATTTAATTTAATATAGTAGACAGTTTTAGGAGCGTAGGAGGTAGGAGGGAAAACAAATGATAGACACCCTCAGCCCTTGTATCATTGTAACATAATTTAGAATTCATAAGCTGTAGAGATACAGAGAGGAATATAGGAGGACAAATAATTTTATGCATTTTTAGTTGCTATTGGTGATGTACAAGAGTATTGTATTTAATAGAAGAAAGTTTTGATTCCGATCTATGTCTTTGTTATGGTTGTTGAAACCACCTGTTAAATGGTATGTTGCAGACATGTTTGCATTCTATGTGTGCATTCTATTTAAAAGCTAATGTGTGTGTGTATGATCTAGAATTCTATGTTGAATGTTTGAATTCTAGATAAGGGGTGAATGAGTTCCAAATGTTTCTCATTTTGAGAACTTCTGCAAAGAGTGCAGTGGAGGGTCTGCAAGGAGTGCGTCGACCAGGTTCTATGTTTCATCTCAAGATCCTCAGAGGAGATTCAAATTGTGTCTTTATAGGAAAAGAGTGCTAGAAGATCACATAGCCATGCAAGGTGTGTGAAGGCTGTGTAGAGTCTTGGATTGTACAAATCCAAAAGAGAAATTGAGAAACTTTTTTCGCAAGGAGTGCACAGAGTCAAAGACCCTAAATAACCAGAGGTTATTTGAAAAATTGCCACAAGGAGTGCGTGCAGGGACCCTTATGGAGGCCTTGAGTTTGCAAGTGGAAGCTTAGGAGGGTTAGAACCTCTCAATTGTTCCAAAGGGAGATGGATATTGAATTGGTTCACGTGAGTTAAGTTCTAGAGGAAGGACGCCAGGTCATTTGGCTAGAAGTCGTTGAGAAGTTGAAACAGACGGTTGAATCACTTCAAGAGGAAGTGCCAAAATCCCGTGAACTATTGGATCTCTTAGAACAATGAAGAGATTAGGATTGAGTGTCTTTTCAAAACCCATAATCTTAGGAGGAGTAGTGATCGTCAGATCCAGATCAACAAGAACCGTTGATCTCGTTTGTGAATTCGCGTATCAGAATTCAGGGAATCGTGTGACCAGTGGTTCGAGTCAAGTGTAGTAGATTTCTAGTTGGAGAAATCCTGATACAACCAGGACCATTGGATCGAGGGAGTAACACAACCGTTGATCTCACTGAAGTAGATTTCGGAACCAGGGATCCATGGAGGAAGAGGAATGGTTGTTGGTTTCCCACTTGAGTCGTGAAAGTTGGAAAATCCATGTGGACAGGTGGCAAGAACTCATCCTGTAAGTAGAGTAAAGTAGAAGTGACAGGTGGCGTGTGCCCGTCACTTTGGGTAGAGTCAACCTTTGTTGATGGACTGTGTTTTGGGGATTCGCAAGGGGAGGGCATGAGAAGTTGGTGCTCCAACTCGCAAAGTCGCGAGTTGCGAAAGGTTCTTACATAAGGATTAGTTGTGGTCCTATAGGAAAAGGGGATGAAGAGAGGGGCTTACACATTAGCCCATTTTCATTACATTTTTTGGCTATTGCCAAGGTCCAGGGCATAGTATTCAAAGCACCCCAACTTAGGAGACCCAAAATATTTTGCGGGTTTAGGCAAGGAGTTTAGAAAAACCCTTGCCAAGGTTTAGAGAAGATCTTGCACGAATCTTAGCCTGAGGGAAGGAGGTCTGTGCAAGTTGTGGTATCAAAGCCCAGAACAAGTTCTTTCCTTTCCATAGAAAAGAGAAAAGAGGAATTTTACATCCATGCCACCGAGAAAAATAGAAATGAAAATTCCCAATTCTGTAGTGGAAAGAGAAATCCGTGAATTACGTGCTAGGCTTGATGCTACGGAGACAACACAGAGGCGCACAATGAACGCTGAGGATATTAGTGAAGATGAAAGTGAAAATGAAGTTGAAAACGAATAATTTCCAGTCGAAGATGTTGTGGAAGAATGCTTATTCAATTCTGTTTCTAGGATAGGTGCTAGGGAAAAAATGAACATTCTAATGTACACAGGAAACTTGGATGTTGAAGAGCTTCTAGAATGGATTAGAGCTCTAGACAAATAATTTGACTATGAGGATGTCGAGGAAGACAAGAAAGTCAAACATGCCATTACTAGACTTAAAGGGCATGCAACACTGTGGTGGGATGAACTGCAGGCTAATAGACGTTGCAAGGGCAATCAGAAAATCAAAAGTTGGGATAGAATGGTTGCAAAAATGAAAGCCAGGTTTATACCTAGATATTATCAAATAAATCTTTTTTAGAGGATGCAAAATTTGAAACAAAAGATGAAGTCAGTGAAAGAATACACTGAAGAGTTCTATAGGATAAACATCAGAGCAGGTCATCGGGAAAGTAATGATGAGAAAGTTGCCAGGTATATGAATGGTATACGATATGACATTCAGGACGAGATGAGCATGGTTACCATCCAAACCGTAGAATATGCTTATCAGATGGATCTAAAATCTAAAGAGAAGCTAAGCCGAAAGCAAGGTCAAAAAGGCCAAGTCAGAAGTCAAAGAAGAGGCAAGATGATTGCCCAGGACAGAATTCATAAACCTAAAGAAGAGGGGAATAAACCTAAAACTCAACCTGGGAGAGGAGGAAGCTCATAGGGGAGGCAGTATGCTGATAGAAATACTTTTCCTCGAGTCAAAGGAAGAGGAAGAGGCAGAGCAGGCGAAGTGAAATGCTTTTTCTATGGAAAAATCAGACATAAATCCTATGAGTGTCCAGATAGGAAGAAATATGGTGGTGAAACTCACATTGTCGAGGCTCAAGGATGGAATGTTGAGGCATAGGACGCTAAGGGAAAAATATCTTTAATGATGAGGAAAGTTCTCTTAAAACCAGAAAGGGAGCCAGAGAACCCAACCCAAATAAATAGTGTGTTTCAGACTCCTTACAAAACCAAAGACACAGTATGCAAGGTCATAGTGGATAGTGGTAGCACATATAATCTTGTATCTATGGAAATGGTATAAAAACTAGAGCTAGAGACTATTGCACATCCAAGCCCATACAAAGTTTCATGGATACAAAAAGGACATCAGGTAAATGTCACTGAACAATGTTTAGTTGAATTTAAAATAGGAGGATATAAAGATGAGATATTATGTGATGTCATTCCCATGAATGTTTGTCATCTATTGCTGGGTCGAGCACGGAAATATGACAAAAATGTGGTGCATGATGGTAGAAATAACACATACACTTTAGAGAAAAGCAGTAGGACACACATGTTACTGTCGATTAAGAACCAAGAGGTGAAAACAGAGATGAGAAACACTGTACTTCTCATGAGTGCGAAGGAACTTCTTAAAGAAGTCAAGAAGAAGGAAGACATACAATTCATTATAGTTAGGAAGTGCATAATTGTTCTAAACAACACTAGGATAGATGATTTACTGGAAGGAATCCAGGAGTTGCTGGAAGAATTTGCTGATATAGTAGTGGACGAAGTACCTTGTTCGTTGCCACCTATCAAGAGTATAATCCATCATATCGATCTTATACCTAGAGACAATTTTCCAAACAAAGCAGCGTACAAGTTGACATTGCAGGAGAATGAAGAAGTTAAGAGACAAATCCAAGACTTAATGGACAAAGGATTGATTCAGGAGAGCTTGAGTCCATGCATTGTTTCGACAATGCTCAGCTGAAGAAAGGATGGTGGTTGGAGAATGTGTATAGACTCAAGGGAAATAAACAAAATTACCATCAGGTATAAGTTCCCATTGCCAAGGATGGACGACTTGATGGATTGCTTGAGTGGAGCAAAGGTTTTTTCAAAGATTGATTTGAAAAGCATATATCATCAGATTAGAATCAGAGAAGGTGATGAAAGGAAGACAACATTCAAGACAAATGAAGGGATGTATGAATCGCTTGTCATGCCATTTGGATTAACAAATGTGCCCAGTACTTTCATGAGGTTGATGAACGAATTCTTGAAGGATTTCATTGGGAAATTTGTCATTGTATATCTTGATGATATATTAATTTTCAGCAAAACTAAAGAAGAACATTTAAAGCATTTAGTTGCAGTGATGAGGAGGTTACAACAAGAAATTTTTTTGATCAATATGAATAAATCATCATTTATGAGGGCATAACTCATTTATTTGGGTTTTGTTATCTTTGTGAATGAATTAAAAATGGATCCAGAAAAGATAAATGCAATTAAGGATTGGCCATCGCCGAAGAGCGTGTTTGAAGTTCGAAGATTCCATGGTTTGGATATATTCTATAGGAAATTCATCTGAACCTTCAGTGGAATTAGCACACCAATGATGTATACAGTGAAGAAAAGACATAAATATTTTCACTAGACGGAGGAAGCGAAGAAGAGCTTCAACCTACTGAAGAAAAAGATCATTGAGCAACCAATTATGGTTTTTCGATATTTTAGCAAAACATTCTAGATCAGGTGTGATGTGAGTGGATTTTCCATTGGATCGGTCTTGAGACAAGACAATAAGTTGATCATGTATTTCAGTGAAAAACTGAATGAAGCAAAGATCAAGTACTCCACGTATGACAAAGAATTATATGCAGTCATACAAGCACTGAAGAAATAGAGACAATATTTGGTTCCCAAGGAGTTCATTTTGTATAGTGATAATTGCACTTTGCAATTCATGACTCGATAGGAGAAGTTGAACCAAAAACATGCTAAATGGGTTGAATACATGCATAATTTTACTTCTGTGATTAAGCATATTTCTGGAACTGCTAACAAAGTTGTTGACGCTTTGAGCAGGAAATGTTTTCTTATACAGGAATTCAGGGTCAAGACTTTGGGTTTTGATAACCTCAAGGAAATGTACAAGGATGATCCATACTTCAAAGAGGCATATGAGGCATCTGAGAATCTAATTCTTAGGGATAGAAGCCAATGGACTGGATACATTATCCAGGATGGATTATTGTTCAGGGGAAATCAGTTATGTATTCTGAAATGCGCCATGAGGGAGAATTTGTTGAAGGAAAAGAACAACAGAGGATTGGTCGGACACTTCGGTCATGATAAAACATTCTCAAAGTTGAATGGCTCATATTTCTTGAAAGGTATGAGGACAGATGTGAAGAAATTTTTTGACATGTGCAGAATTTGTCAGCACACGAAAGGAAAGAGGTAGAACACAGGGTTATACCAACCATTACCCATACTAGAAAAGTTGTTGGATGCCGTGAGCATGGATTTCATATTGGGACTTCCAAGGACACAAAGGGGATATGATTCAATATTTTTAGTGGTAGACAAATTTTCAAAGATGTCGCATTTCATACTATGCCAGAAAACCAATGATGCAACTCATATTGCAAACCTATTTTTCAAGGAAGTCGTCAGACTTCATGGTTTTCCAAGAAGTATCATTTCTGATCGAGATACCAAGTTCGTTAGACATTTCTGGAGGAGCTTATGGAAGAATTTGGGGACAAATATGTCTTTTAGCTCAGCATATCATCCTCAGACGGATGGATAGACAAAGGTTGTGAACAAGAGCTTGGGAGATTTGTTAAGGAGCTTAGTGAATGAACACCACAGTCAATGGGATCACATTCTACCATAGGCGGAATTCGCTTACAACGATTCACTCAATAGAAGCACATGGCAGACTCCATTATAGATTGTATATGGAATGCAACCAAGGGGAGTTTCTGAATTGAAATATTTAGAACAAGTTGAATTCATGAATGCTAGTGCAGAGGACTTTGCAGAAGGAATGAAGGATCTTCACAGCAAAATTAAGGAGTGATTGCAGAGTTCAAGTCAAGAGTACAAACATAGAGAAGATCAACAAAGGCGAGAACTTCAATTTGAAGTTGGTGATTTAATTCTTTCATATTTGAGGAAGGAGAGGTTCCCAAGGGGAACATACAACAAGCTAAAGATGAAAAAGATTCAACTGTGCAAGGTCATAAGGAAATTTGGGACAAACGCATATGAGATTGAATTACCCGATGGGGTTAGAATCTCACTGATATTCAATATTGTGGATTTGTAACCTTACAGAGCTAAATAAGAAGGAGCATATGATAAACAAGAAAATATTCAATGGATAAAACAAATGCCTGTAGCTAAAAAGACATAGATGGAAAGCATAATTGACAAGAGTATTAGCAAAAACACCAGGAGAAAAGAGTATTTTGAATACTTGGTCAAATGGAAAGAACATTCAGTTGAAGATTCCAGTTGGGAGGATGAAACAACAATTCAAAAGCATGGACAAATAGTGAAGGAACTCATGAACAAGAGTTCATGAAAATTTTCAAGCAAGGGAGTATGATGCAGGAGCATCATATAAATCCAAAGACACGTGCCTAACCAAAGGAGACATCTAGAAAAGCACCAACGCACATTTTGAAGTTTTTTGAAGATTTATGAATGGACATTAATGTAATAGCTAGGGAAGCATACTTACTTTTGTGTTTTGGAGATTGTAAACAGAGCTTGAGCATTGCTCTCATCTGTCGAATGTAGAGGCATTTATGCATAATGAATGAAAATAGGTGATTTAATTTAATAGATTAGATAGTTTTAGGAGCGTAGGAGGTAGGAGGGAAAACAAATGATAGACACCCTCCACCCTTGTATCATGGTAACATAATTCAGAATTCATAAGCTGTAGAGATGTAGCGAGGAATATAGGAGGACAAAGAATTTTATGCATTTTTAGTTTCTATTGGCCATGTACAAGAGCACTGGATTTAATAGAATAAAATTTTGATTCCAATATATGTGTTTGTTATGGTTGTTGGAACTACCTGTTAAATGGGATGTTGCAGACTTGTTTGCATTCTCTGTGTGCATTCTATTTAAATGCCAATGTGTGTGTGTATGCTCTAGAATTCTATGTTGAATGTTTGAATTCTAGATAAGGGGTGAATGAGTTTCAGTGGTATTTGTTTCTAAGAACTGCTCCAAAGAGTGCAGTGGAGGGTCCGTAAAGAGTGCGTCGACCAGGTTATGTGTTTCATCTCTGGACCCTCAGAGGAGATTCAAATTGTGTCTTTATAGGAAAAGAGTGCTAGCAGAGCACATAGCCGTGCAAGGTGTGCGCAGGTCGGGTAGAGTATTGGATTTTACGAATACAAGAGAAAAATTGAGAGACTCCTTTCACAAGGAGTGCACAGAGTCAAAGACCCTAAATAACTAGAGGTTATTTGAAAAATTATCGCAAGGTGTGCATGGAGGGACCTTTCAGGAGGCCTTGAGTTTGCAAGTGGAAGCTCAGGAGGGTTAGAACCTCTCAATTGTTCCAAAGGGAGATGGAGATTGAATTGGTTCATAGGAGTTAAGTTCTCTGGAGTAGGAAGCCAGGTCATCTGGCTAGAAGTCCTTGAGAAGTTGAATTGGATAGTTGAATCGCTTCAAGAGGAAGTGTCGAAATCCCGCAAACCATTGGATCTCTTAGAACAATGAAGAGATTAGGACTGAGTGTCTTTTCAACACCCATAAGATCAGGAGGAGTAGTGACCATCAGATCTAGATCAACAATAACTGTTGATCTCGTATGTGAATTTGCGTATCAAAATTCGAAGAATTGAGTGACCAATGGTTTGGGTCAAGTGTAGTAGATTTTCGATTGGAAAAATCCCAATACAATGAGGACCATTCGATCGATTGAGGCACACAACCGTCGATCTCGCTGAAGTACAATTTCATAGCTGGGGATCCATAGAGGAAGAGGAACGACTATTGGTTGCCCACATGAGTCGCGAAAGCCAGAAAATCTGTGTGGACAGGTGGCAAGAACTCACCCCATAAGTACAGTAAAGTAGAAGTGACAGGTGGCATGCGCTCATCACTTTGGGTAGAGTCAACCTTCATTGATGGACCATGTTTCAGGGATTCACAAGGGGAGGGCATGAGTAGTTGGTGCTCCAACTCGTGAAGTCACTATTTGCGAAAGGTGCTTGCATAAGGATTGGTTGTGGTCCTATAGAAAGAGGTATTCAAGAGAGGGGCTTACACCTTAGCCCATTTTTATTTTGTGTTTCAACTATTGACAAGGGCCAGGGCATAGTATTTTGAAGCACCCCAACTCACGAGACCCAAAATATTTTGTGGGCTTAGGCAAGGAGTTTAGAAAAACCCTTGTCAAGGTTTAGAAAAGATCTTGCGTGGATATCAGCTTGAGGGCAGGAGGTCTGCATCAGAGAGGTTAGGACCCTAAGTCCTATGCCTATTTTAATTCCAATTTAATACCAAGTATAAACTTATACCCACATATAAATGCTAGCATGACTTAAAAATTGAAAGAAAAATGTTAGATTGTGGGGTCTGTCATTTTAGAAAAAAACTATGTGCACTAGGTGTCAGGATGGGTAGTAATGTCATCATTGACATTCATAACTTAATTAAACCATCATAGTTTAACAATGGAAATAAAAGGTTATTTCTTTTATTATAAGTCTGTTTTAAGGAATTGAAGGTTAATGTCCCTTAGAAGAATTTTTTTTATGACGAAATTGAGGTACATTACATATGGTAGAAGAGAGAAGGTTACACTACTTGGACCTTGAACAGGGTAAAATTAATTACTTAGCATGTATAGATGTTTAAGTAAAAAAAAAAAAAATTGCAAACCATTACTGTTACAAATAGAAAACTCTTTTCTATCTTGTGTTAGTCATGGCAGCCTAGGATGATGCAGAAATAAGACTTGAGGGGAATCCTAGACAAAAGCCGCATGATGATCCGAGACAAAATAGTGATGAGAGCTCACCCATTTAAGTTGTGGAAATGATGAGGAATCTCATTGTTGAGATGCAATTTTTCAAAGCAGACAATGAGAAAATGAAGAAGGCACAACAGGAGCAGCATGAAATAAATGAAGTCCTGCTGCATAGTATTGCGACAAAGAAAATGCAAAAGGAAGAGAACCATTAAGAAGAGGTCAGTAAAAGGGCCTCCAAGAATTATGGTCCTGAGGTAGAAAAAGGGGACAATTCATATGAAGGTACACCTGCAGCTGAAGATAAAACAAAACTAGATAGAAAAAGGAAACAGGTAGATCACCTTGAGGGAGAATTTAAGAAAATAAAAACTACTACCTTTGATGGGGAATATAGAATAGGGGAGGAAGTAGAGGCATGGTTATTATACATCAATAAGTATTTCTAGATCTACAAATATTCCAACAACATGAAGGTTAGAATGGCTATCTATAACCTGAAAGGAAAATCCAGGATTTGGTGGAAAGATCTGAAATTCACCAAGGTCCTAAAGGAGAAACAGATGCAATGGTCATACTTTAAGAAATATTTCAAGAAATCGTACCTATTTGAAAGTTACCATGAAAGAAAAAAAAATAAAAATTATCATCTACGACTTGGTCAAATGGCTATGGAGGATCTAATAATCAAATTCGTGGAATTACTAAGGTTCGTACCTTATATCCAAGAGGACAAAGTAAAAATCTAGCGGTTCCTAGGTTTTTTACCACAATCTTACAAGGATAGAATCAAGTTTTATAACCCCAAGTACTTGAGTGAAGTATTCAAGAAAGATCGAATGTGATACGACCAATACAAATAGCGGGTAGAATTTCCCAAATCTTGGAAGGATAAGAAACAAGACCGAATGAACTAGTGGAAGAAGGGATACCAACCAACTCCTTATCAGAAGGAAGAAAAAGGCTTTCCAAGAAAATATTTTCACTCCAACAATCCAAGTACACAAGGTGGCAGTAAACCGGTAAATCTGGCAACAAAGAAATTTGGGGACAGCCCTCGTGAACCATTAAAGTGATGGGAATGTGGAGAAACTTATATAAGAAGGAACTGTCCATGTTTAAATTCATCAACAAGAAATGTTGTTTACAATTTGCAGGAAGCCTCAATGGTGGGAGATGTGGGTAGAAGGTTTCGTCGGATAAATGCATCCATGGATGGCCGACAAGATGACCACTAGTCCTCTATTGTGGAAATTGAAGTTAAAATAAATAACAATCAAATATCTGTTTTAATTGATCCTGGAGCTACGTTAAGTTATATCACTCCTGGTGTATTAAAGTCAAATAAACTTAAGAAAATGAGACATGGAAAATTGTGGCTCATACAACTAACAACATGAACTAAAAGGAAAGTGGTTGACTTTATTTCTGATTATGAGTTCAGCTTAGGTGGTCAAAACATAAGGACAAATATGAACATTCTACTGCTAGGATCTTATGATGTAATTATTGGAATGGATTGGTTAGAAAATCATAAAGAAGTGCTAGATTGCTACAAGAAAACACTCAAGTATAAAGACAAAAATGACACGTTTAGGACAGATCAAGGTATATGAAAACCAGTCTCAATTAGACAGATTTCAACAATGCAATTAAATAAATGCATGATAAAGGGTTTCCAAGTTTATGCCATCCAAGTAAAAAACCTATTAGAAAAAAAAAAATAAACCCAACTTGGAGGATTTTGATGTGCTGCATGATTTCAAAGACCTGTTTGTTAATGAAATGATTGAATTACCCCCTAGAAGGGAGATAGAATTTTCTATCGACCTACTACCTGGTTCAGCCCTTATCTCGAAAGCACCTTATGAAATGAGTTTGCTGAAATTGAATGAACTAAAAATTCAACTACATGAATTATTGGACAAAGAGTATATCAGACCAAGTGTTTCCCCATGGGGAGCACTAGTCCTCTTTGTGAAAAAGAAAGATAGAACTCTGAGATTATGCATCGATTATAGATTAAACAAGATGACTATTAAGAATAAGTACCCCTTACCTAGGATAAATGATGTGTTCGATCAAGTAGGTGGGGAAAATATTTTCTCGAAATTGGACTTACGATCTGGTTATCACGAGGTTAGGATAAAAGCTGAAGACATAAGTAAAAAATAAATTCGAACGAGATATGTACATTACGAATTTGTGGTTATACCTTTCAGACTCACTAATGCACCAACCACATTCATGTGTTTAATGAATAGTATTTTCAGTGAGTACTTGGAAAAATTCGTACTGGTATTTGTTGATGATATTCTGGTATATTCTAAAATAGAATAAGAACACCAAGAACACTTAATAATAGCTATGAAAACTTTAAGGAAGCACAAACTGTATGCTAAATTTGACAATTGTGACTTTTATGAGAAGAAAATAAAATACCCAGGACATGTAATATCTGCAGAAGGTATTGCAATCGATCTTGAGAAAATAAGGGCCATCATGGAATGGTCGATACCGAAGGATGTAGCGGAAATCTAGTCATTCATGGGAATCACTGGATATTATCGCCGATTTATAAAGGGATTTTCCAAAATTGCTTACCCTATCACATCATTACAAAACAAAGGAACCAAGTTTAACTGGTCACGGAAGTGTCAATATAGTTTTAATAAGTTAAAGGAATTGTTAACAACCGCACCCATTTTAAAGGTAGCAGATCGAGATAAAGACTTCACCATCTATGTAGATGCAAGTAAAGAAGGACTAGGTGGTGTCCTAACTCAAGAAGGGCACGTGATTTGTTATGAGATCTAGAAACTAAAGGAACACGAGTGTAACTACATCACTCATGACCTAGAATTGGCAGCGGTAATACACACCTTAAAAATGTGGCCGCACTACATAATGGACAAAAGATTCCTATTATTGACAAATAATAGAATTGTGAGATATTTGTTTAGTCAACTAGACCTTATTGCAAGGCAAGAAAGATGGCTAGCCTTCTTGAGTGAATTTGATTTTTAGGTAAGACATATCAAGGGTAAGGAAAATAAAGTAGTTGATGCTTTGAGTAGAAGAGTTCATGGGTTGTTTGAAATAAACATTAACAGGGCAGGAAGGGATCTTGAGTAGAGGATAAAGATTGTAGGTAATAATAACAAAAATTACACTAAGACAGTGGCAAAATTATAAAACACTAGAGAAAATTCAGACAAAATAGACCTAAGTTTGGACAAGAATGGTTTGCTATGGTTTAAAAAAAGGATATACATACTATATTCGATAGAATTAAAGTTAACAGTCTTGGATGAAGTGCATCAGAAACCATATTCTGGTCATCTAGGATAACAAAAAACAATAACAACACTAAGAAAGTTATTTTATTTGCCTAATATGAAGGTAAAAACAATAGAATACTTAGCTAAGTGTTAGGATTGTCAGCAGGTAAAAGTTGAACACCATCATCCAACCAGCCTATTGTAGACATTACCGGTGTCAGAATGGAAATGGGAGATTATATCATTGAACTTTATTATAGGTTTGCCTAGAACTCAGAAACAAAATGATTCTATTATGGTGGTAATCAATAAACTTTGTAAGTCTCCACACTTTATTCATGTAAATTCTACTTTTAAATATATTAACATTATTGAAATATTCATGAAATAAATGTTTAGGCTGCATGGTATTCCTAAAATTGTGATTTCGGATAGAGACATAAAATTTACATTTTCTTTTTGGAAATATTTTTTTGCAGGGCTAAATACTAACTTGAATTTCAACATGATTTATCGTCCACAAATGGATGGACAGACTGAATGAACAAACCAAATCGTAGAAGATATGCTCTTCATGTACGTAAGAACAAAACCAAGAAAGTGGGAATATTGCCTACACTTGGTAGAATTTGCATACAACAATCGGTACCAAACTTCGGCTAAAATGAGCCCCTTCGATATATTGTATGGCAGAAAGTGTACGACTCCAATTAGCTGGGATAACCTAGTTGACATACTCATTGTTGGACAAGAAATGTTCCAGGAAATGGAGAGTACGGTAAGAAAGGTACAATAGAACTTAAAAGAGGCACATGAGAGACAAAAGAGTTATGTGGACTATAAAAGAAGACACTTGGAATTGCAAGTGGAAGACCATGTTTACTTAAAATTCAAAGCCTAGAAAATTTCTCTAAATCTAGGGAATTGTGCCAAGTTGACACCCAAGTTTTGTGGGCCTTCAAAATACTAGCTCGAATTGGACCCGTAGCATTGAACTTGCATTTCGAGCCAATCTAAAAATTCATAATGTATTGCAAGTTTCTTTATTAAAGAATTATGTTCATGACCCTACTCATATGATCGATTGGAACTTGGTGTAGGTGGAAACAAAAGGAAAGTTCCAGGAAGAACCTATGCACATTCTGAACCAGAGATAAATAACACTTCGAAATAGAGTCGTCGCTTAGGTAAAAGTGCAATGGAAACACTTTAGCCCTGAGGAGGCCACTTGGTAGTTGGAGGGAGATTTGTTGAAATCTCATCCAATATTGTTCCAAGGATAGAATGAACACTAAGTGCAATGTTTTATTGAAGGGGGAAAGGTTGTGACATACCCAAAAGTACTTTATTTTTAAGTTTGAGATTTCTTAGGAAAATTATTCCATTTTTGGTAAATTCAAAATTGGAAACTTTTTGCCATTTTTGGCAATTCCAAATTTCAGATTTAATTAAATTTAATTAATGATTATGATTGTTGGGTAGAGACCTGATTTGACCCAACTAACTTCTTGACTATGAGACTTGTATGAAACAATTTTTTTTATAATTATTGATGGAAGACAAATGGAACAACCATGTTGAAATAATTTGACCATGATTCCATGAGTGGGGTACACGTTGGAACTACCTCAGGGCTGATTGTTACAAGTGGAAAATCAAGAATTTGGCCATTGGAAGCCCCTAAAATTAGGTATTTGGAAAGATGAAAAATTCCCAAGGGAGGGAAAAGACCTAGGGAAAAATGACTTTGGATATATGGCATATGTGAGGAGGCAGGACATTGCCTAGTATGCTTGGGGGAAAAGGAAATCTATCTCTTGTTGTTATGAACACTACTAGATGAGTGTGTAGGCAAGGAGGGGACTGTTGAAACTGAAAAGTATTGGCTGAGGAGGTGTTCCAAGTTAGCCCTCATGGATTCATGGTCAAGCTATGGGGTGAATAGGAGAAGTGGGTTGGCTGCCCTATTCTAATGTTGGGAGGAACATGGTTGTTCCCTTTTTTGTTCCACTACTTATCCAGATATGTTCATCTACTCCCCCTCTTGTTATTTTGGATTTTTGAAATGATTATACATGCCCTCTACTTCTAGATGTATACCCTATTATAAATATGTGAATAAATGGAAATTATAGAGTTACTGTATGACACTTGTTGTAGAAATAATTATGTTCTAGTGAAGGTTTCATTTATAGTCCGATGAAATGTTATCTGTTGTAGGAACCATCTATTATGTTAAAGAACACATCTATTTAGTTACTGTAGGTGATCTTTTGTAGGAACATAACTATTATGTTAAGAAATGGACTTATAAAGCGATTGTGTATTATCTATGGTAAGAATAGATATAAATAGTAAATAGGGTTCTAAAGCGACTGTGTATTAGTCATGGCAAGGACAGAGTTTTCTTATATAAAGTAATAATTTAACCAAGAAGATACAAAATACAAATTCTGGAAAATCCCTACCTATCATAAGATCATACACTTATAAGATATTCAAGTTCTGTATTAAAAATTCAACGTCTATAGATTAAAATCCCAAATCGAGACATAACTCCACTATGATAGGAATTCACGAAGTATATATAGTTATATGAATATATTTATGAAATATATGAATTTATATTCAACAATCGATACAATAGTCGATATAGAAATTGAAATACATAATTAGAAGAGTTTTGTACACACATTATATAATTAATATGTAAAAATTTTAACAATTATGTAGAATCAACTGTACAAAATAAAGTGACGTAGTACCCCCTGCCTCAGCAGGTTCTGCACAACCTCCTAGTGTTAGGATCGTTCTGAATTGTTCCTCGAGATGAAATCGGCTCCCTTGGATCCCTATCGGAATCCCAAGAATCTGTAGAACTGAAATAGTTCGTTCGGGCTCTCACTGGAACCCATGAATTCGATCCAAAGGTCCTTCACCTCCACACAACCACAAACAATGACCGTGACCTTTTCCGAAATGGAAAAATTTGGGTTTTTCGATTTCGTGAATACTAGTGCCTCAACTCCTTGTCCTCGGAACTTCCAAAAATACAAACCTCGAACTGCCGAAATTTATGATCACAGTCCCACTCCAAAAATACTTCGCTTTCAAGACTTCAGGGTTTCCAACACCGAAGTGCCTGGCTTCTTGTCCTCAGGATGGCCGGAAAGACGAATCCTAGAATGCTGAAATTCCAGTCTATGCGACCACGTCCTTCGTGACCATATCCCTTCTCCAAATCCATGTCACGTTTCATGACTTTGGGAGTTTCAACACCAAGATCCCCGTCTCCTTATCTTCGGGATTCTCAAAATGCTGAACCCTGAAATATTGATCTCCAAAATGTCCAGATGTCGAAATGGGCTTAGCAGCTTTAGGTCCTCCCTTAACCTCCAAATGTTTTCAGGGTTTTTCAATTTGGAGAATCACGATGCAAGCCTGCAACAATCCTTGCCCCTTCGAGCTCCTAGGATCCGAAATGCCAAAGTACGGAAGCCCAAAATGTCGATCTTCCACTCCAAAGGGAGATCAATGGCTCATAGCCTCTCTTGATCCAACATCTTGTGTCCTTTTGGGATTTTTCGGGTCAAGAGTCCCTAACTCTTACCCTTTACATTCCCTATAGCCAAAATGCCGAAATCCTCCTTTCGGGAATTTCCTTGAAACCTCAACCGCTTGCCACGTGTCCTCCTGTTGGATAGTCACGATCATTTCAAGACTTTGACGAGTCCTTTTCTTTTCATATGTGAGTTAAAACTCCTACTCTTGCTGTTAGATTCGATGGCTATTAACCCGTGCACCTAGATCTGATGACCCAGATCTCTTCCTCCTAAGTGCTCTCTCTTGCTACCTGGACGTAGATTCAATGGTCCAGATCTTTTCCTCAGTGCCCGAATCAATGCTAGCTATAGCTCCATCCTAATCTTGCGCTTCTTCCTTACCCTTGGAATATTTTCCAAGTTTCAAAGGTCTCGGCCCTTGATTCCCTACAAACCCTGTAACCTTGGGTCTCGCCTGTGTTCTAAGGATGTTGTCCCTCCTAAGCTTTGTCGGCCGTGAAACCTCAAAGGGTTCCCCTGACTTCTGCAACTCCTCCTGGCTATTGCTCTGTGCACAAAGAAACTTTTCCTCCTAAGCTTCTGAACTTGAAACAAAGTCTTCCTGCACTCACTCCTTGTGCTTGATGAGCCTTCAGATGGCTATCTATCAACACTTCACTCGAGTGTTGGCCTGGTACACTCCTTGCACAGATCTTTGTCCTCCTTGAGTTTCAATTGCTCGAACCTCAATGGTCTCTATCCCTTTATCTCCTTGAAGGGATGTAAGTGCCCTCTGGAAACTTCTCTCTCAAGCATGCCTTGTTGAGCTTGTAGGGTGTTCAATAACCCTGTGAGTGTCTCCCCTTGACACTTCTCTTTTCCTTAGAACTCAAAATAGAGTTCCCTGGTGCACTTTATGCACTTTCTCAATGCCTTCCTAGAAGAGCTCTATATAACCTTCAATAGTTTTGTTTTCTTACTGAACTTGAAATAGAGTTCTCCTCTATGCACCCTGCGCATTTTCTCAATGCCCGCCTAGCAGAGCTTTCACAGAATTCTCAGAAATTTTGTCTTCTCTATGACTTCCTCTACACAGTTTCTCCTTCAAGGTGTTCAACAACCTTGAGGCTTCTCCCTGGATCTAAGACTTCCTTCGGTGCACCCTCCTGTCACGTCTCTGTTTGAATCCACTGGATTCATAAGTTCACTCTATGCGCTATCTTACATAACCCGCATTGTTTTGTCATGCATCCTTGCATGAAACCACAAAGAACCCAGATCTGAAATCAAAGAACTCACAGATAGGAAAATCTATCTATCCCTACAAATGCACATTTACAACATACATCTACAGCATAAAAGAACACACATAAATACATTCATTCATGAACTCATAAACACACAAAGACTCATGTGCTGGAAAAACTACTCTTTGTATTAATTTGAATGCCCGATTACAAGGTGTTCCGAGCACGGACTGTAACAGAGTCTCATCTCTCTCTCCTCTCTTATTCTTACTCTATTCAACTCGACTAACTCAAAATAAGATGATAAAGATCCTTTACATGAGGGGGCTCTTTGAGCTCTTCCCTCCAAGTACCTACTCTATTCAATTACATTGAATGGACCATCTAATCTGAATCAGAATTAGATCCCTTTCTATCTGTCAGCCATTAAGGCGACACTAACTATAGCCTGCTCAAAGGCACAACTTTGGCTCTTCAGCCTTACAATCATTTAATACAATTAATTCAAATTCAAAATTTGAAAGTGAGAGGGCTATGCCTCTCCTCTCCATTGAATGCACACTCTGATGCGTTTGATGGATGGTGCATTGATAGCTTGGAGCGATGCTCCTACATCATAAAGTATGAAAACAATGGTCATATATATATAAAGAAAGATTTATGGATAAATTTACAGAGTCACATCTATAACCGTCTACACCAATAGAATCATACCTTTTAAATATCTATTTCTTAGATTCAACCAGCACTGACTATGGTAGGGAAAACAAATAGTTTCAGATAGTCACAATATCTTCAGGAAACCTTGAGTACAGATCGGAAGGGAAATGAATGGTTCAGACTAACTTTTTACATTTACGGAATAAAACGTTACAAAAGTAAAGAAAGGAATTAATACATCTAGAACCTTTTTATTCGTTATGCCTAGGATCTAATTTGATAAAGGTTGAAAGTAAAGCCACAAGAATGCAGAACAATATGTATTATTCACAATATTATTTATTCCAGAATGTTGAAGAATGATTCTATTATGCCAAGAAAATCTATTCATATTCCCATTCCAATACTATTTCAAATAATGACATAGTAAATTTTGATATAATCATTTGGACAAATATAAAATTTTAAGTTTTGACTCTCTTAATCGATCGTGAAGGCAAGTAATAGAGGTAAAGAATGATTTAGCTTTAAACAACAAATATTCACCCACAAAGATGACTCTTTAATTTAAATATTTTCAACCATTAGCCACCTAGGAACCTCCTTGAAAGGGGCAAGGTGGAACCTGAATACTTCTTATGTGGGTGGCAAAGGTTGGCATCCAAAATTCTCGCATGACCAAAACCCCTCCACAAGATTGCACAAAATACCTTTAATAATTGTTCAACAGAGATAAGATGAATATAATAAAACAATTAGTAACAGGAAAGGATTTACATAGTCGGACTTAACTTTTAAATGAGGGATCTGATAGCCTTCTCTATTGTGATGAACTGAGTAACACCCTAGACCGAAAAGGGAGGAGGATCCCAAGGATCCCTGATGGATGCCCTTGCAATCACAAGGTCCCATCATTAGTGATAAGAACTAGATTAAGTAAATCAAAAAACATTGCAGGAAAGAATATACAAATGGCGATTACAGTGAAATACATGAGTCTAATGTATAAAATTCATTGGATTCGTGAATTCATTGGAAACTTGAACACAAATAACGTAATGCCGAAGATATTGAGTCTAATGTATAAAATTAGAGGAGCCACTTACCAGTAATGAGAACAGTCCAGGGAGGAGCTACAAGTGACCATTCTCCCCACACCAAGAAAGAAAAGAGAAACGCAAAGCCAACCTTGAAATAGTTTCACAAAAATGACAAAGGAGTAACTATTGTAAACCTAAAGCTTGCAACCCACGCATGATGAGTGTTGATGGTACAATGAGAGTTGTGGGCCATGTGATGGAACTAACTTGGTGCATTTAGGTTAGATGAAGGTACAGGTATGGCCTTTTTTCTCAGCTACCTCCATTAAGGGTCGAGTGAGAGGTTTAACTCTCGACTATCATAAACCCTCCTCTCACATTTAATGAATTACAAAAGTGAAGGGTGGTTTCCTTGAAATCCTACGATTTGGAAATATTTAATTCCTAACCACTACCAATCCAATTTAACACCTAGTATGGTTAGATGCCGCTCAGATTTGGTAGAGTTAACTAATTGTTAGCATAGGGTTTCCCTTCTAACCATAAAAACTGTTATACCGTGTGTCGAACGAAAAACTGTTACCCAACCAAAAATTATACCAAGAATGCCTATCGACGACTTTGGTCATGGATAGAAGAGCCAAAACCTTATGTTAAACCAACATATCACCAAGGTATATAATCCCGACACCAATACGTTATGTATAAGTCTTTTTTGTATAGTCTTTGAAATTACCTTGCATGCAGGTATGGAGGTGTGTCTTAGAGGACAGGTTAGGAACCTAAGTCCTATGCCTATTTTAATTCCAAGTTAATACCAAGTATAAACTTATACCCACAGATAATTCTAGCATGACTTAAAAATTGAAAGAAAAATGCTAGATTGCGGGGTCTTTCATTTTAGAAAAAAACTATGTGCACTCGGTGTCATGTTGGGTAGTAATGTCATCGTTGAAATTTATAACTTAAGTAAACCATCATAGTTATGACCCTAATCGTTTATTTGGAAAAAATGTTAAGAAAACCTATTATATGTTCATGAAAAATGTTGAGATTTAGGTGAAAAATATAAGAGTATGCATAATTGTCATCATAAATTAGGCTACAATTTTTTTTTTCTTTTATGAAAATACAAAAAAACAATTACCCCAAATTTCTTTAAAAAAATTAAAACTCAAAAATTGGTAAGATTTCTCTTAAAGAGAAAACATTGATGAAAGGAATGGATAAATGAAATGATGCCTACAAATAATTTGAAAATCTTCAAATGAGATGTTATTGATAAAGCGAAATTAAACCATTTTATTTATTCTATGGGAAATGTGAGAATATTCAAGTGTGGTACCTTTGCTTTACTTAAATGATTATTGGAAATGACAATAATTTCCTAGAAACATTCGTGCAGAAAAAAAATATGATGATGCCATAGAATGGTTGATTTTATTGGTAATGATTATGAACACAATCATAGGAATGTAGAAAGATTCAAAGTGTAATACCTTTGTAATGAGATAAATTCTTCCTAATTTTTCACTACAAACCATGAGAATATAATGATATTCCCATATCCATGTCTAGAGGAAATTTAGAAAACACCTTGATCAATTCTTTGTAATGATTAATGGGAAATGAATATAATTTCTAGAAAACATTCATTCAGAAACTAAATTGATGCCATAGAATGGTTGATTTTATTGGTAATGATTATGAACACAATCCTAGGAATGTAGAAAGATTCAAAATGTAATACCTTTGTAATGAGATAAATTCTTCCTAATTTTTCACTACAAACCACGAGAATATAATGAAATTCCCATATCCATGTCTAGAGAAAATTTAGAAAACACCTTGATCAATTGAATGTATAATACCTTAGTATGGATGAAAATTCTACCTTCCTTCCATAGTATAGACACTTGTAATCCAATATACATAGAATATGGTTGATTATATCATAAAACTTAGGAATATCCCTTGTCATACTTCCCACATATGTTATCACTCATATTAGCACACATGTAAATGCCATCCAATTCCAGTTGCTTCTCGTCCTCAACTCTAGCCTGCTGCGCACCTACAAAATGCCATCCAATAGCATATCTTTGATTATATCATAACCCTCAAGAATATCCCTTGTCATACTTCCCACATATGTTATCACTCATATTAGCACATGTGTAGAATGCCATCCAATTCGAGTTGCTTCTCATCTTCAACTCTAACCTATTGTGCACCTGCAAAATGCCATCCAATTCTGATTGCTTCTTGGCCTCAACTCTAACCTGGAAGATTCAACCATGCAAATTTGGCACGAAGAGAGATATATGCCTAGTTAATTGAAACCATAATTGAAACAACAACACCATGGCTCAACACTAACCGGGATCCAAGCATGCCTCACATCCACATGACTAAAAACACACATCCACCAAATGTAAATATATATATATTTAAATGATATTTATATTAAAAACTTTTGGAGAGTTGTTAAAAAATGAGGGTGCCTAGTAAGAAGAAGAAAGAAAAAAACTTGAATTTAATGGAGTAAAATAGGTGTGAATAGTTATTATTATGCTGATCACCTTAATCACCATTTTAAATGATAAACAAACATATTTTTTCATGCAAAGAAGTTAATTTGAATTTTGTGATTGGGATAAGGATTGCAATGGTGCTTATTTAGCCCCAGTCTCTTTGATATTCTCCTACTATTTTTTAGATATTGTAAATCATTTAAAAATACAAAAATTTAAAATGGTCATGTACACAACTTTTTTTTATCGTAAGTGACATAGGGACTTGTCGATGTTTCGATGCTTACTATAGTTGATTCATGTCTCATGAAAATCATCATGCACAATGATATAATCACTAGGATCATCTTCCCATAGACATGGCATGGTGAAAACTTGTGTTTCTTGGTGGCATAACTTGCATTGTCATTCATCTTATGAAAATAGTGGCATGGTAGGTTGAATTCTTTTTCTTCACATAACTGAACTTGCTATTTGTCTTGTGAAAATTGAGCACAAGAGATAGATAGAATCCTATGAATTTAATTTTCTACTAGTAAAAGTCTAATTTAATGGAGTGAAATGCTCTAACAATAATCAAATATTAAAATAAGTACATATATTTCATAAACCTT
>SNQJ01S0025460.1:159128-172366 GCA_010110895.2 Picea sitchensis
TGAAAACTTGTGTTTCTTGGTGGCATAACTTGCATTGTCATTCATCTTATGAAAATAGTGGCATGGCATGTTGAACGCTTGTTCTTCACATAACCGGCCTTGTTATTTGTCTTGTGAAAATTGAGCACAAGAGATAGATAGAAGCCAATGAATTTAATTTTCTACTAGTAAAAGTCTAATTTAATGGAGTGAAATTATTTAACAATAATCAAATATTAAAATAAGTACATATATTTCATAAACCTTCTTTAAATATAGTCTAAATTTATCTTTTGTAAACCATGATTTAAGTAAATGAGACTATGTTTTTCTACATCTCAACAATTAACAATTAATGGGAAATGAATATAATTTCAGGAAAACAATCATTCAGAAACTAAATTGATGACATAGAATGGTTGATGTTATTGTTAATGATTATTAACACAATCCTAGGAATGTAGGAAGATTCAAAGTGTAGTACCTTTGTAATAATTAGTTGGAAATGAATATAATTTTTAGAAAACATTCATTCAGAAACTAAATTGATGCCATAGAATGGTTGATTTTATTGGTAATGATTATGAACACAATACTAGGAATGTAGAAAGACTCAAAGTGTAATACCTTTGTAGTGAGATAAATTCTTCCTAATTTTTCACTACAAACCACGAGAATATAATGATATTCCCATATCCATGTCTAGAGGAAATTTAGAAAATACCTTGATCAATTGAATGTATAATACCTTAGTATGGATGAAAATTCTACCTTCCTTCCCTAGTATAGACACTTGTAATCCAATATACATAGAATATGTTTTAATATATCATAAACCTTAGGAATATCCCTTGTCATAATTCCCACATATGTTATCACTCATATTAGCACACGTGTAAAATGCCATCCAATTCCAGTTGCTTCTCGTCCTCAACTCTAGCCTGTTGCGCACCTACATAATTCCCTCCAATAGCATATGTTTTATTATACCATAACCCTTAAGAATATCCATTGTCATACTTCCCACATATGTTATAACTCATATTAGCACATCTGTAGAATACCATCCAATTCGAGTTGCTTCTCATCCTCAACTCTAACCTGTTGCACACCTGCAAAATGCCATCCGATTCTGATTGCTTCTTGGCCTCAACTCTAACCTGCAAGATTCAAACATGCAAATTTGGCACAAAGAGAGATATATGCCTAGTTAATTGAAACCCTAATTGAAACAACAACACCATGCCTCAGCACTAAATGGGATCCAGGCATGCCTCACATCCATATGACCAAAAACACCCATCCACCAAATGTAAAAATATCTATATTTAAATGATATTTATATTAAAAACTTTTGGAGAGTTATTAAAAAATGAGGGCGCCTAGTAAGAAGAAGAAAGTAAAAAACTTGAATTTAATGGACTAAAACAGATGTGAATAGTTATTATTATGTTGATCACCTTAATCACCATTTTTAATGATAAACAAACATATTTTTTCATGCAAATAAGTTAATTTGAATTTTGTGATTGGGATCAGTGTTGCAATGGTGCGTATTTATCCCCAGTCTCTTTGATATTCTCCTACTATTTTTTAGATATTTTAAATCATTTAAAAATACAAAAATTTAAAATCGTCATGTACACAACTTTTTTTTATCGTAAGTGACATAGGGACTTGTCGATGTTTCGATGCTTACTATAGTTGATTCATGTCTCCTGAAAATCGTCATGCACAATGATATAATCACTAGGATCATCTTCCCATAGAAATTGCATTGTGAAAACCTGTGTTTCTTGGTGGCATAACTTGCATTGTCATTCATCTTATGAAAATAGTGGCATGGCATGTTGAATGCTTGTTCTTCACATAACCGACCTTGTTATTTGTCTTGTGAAAATCAAGCACAAGAGATAGATAGAATCCTATGAATTTAATTTTTTACTAGTAAAAGTCTAATTTAATGGAGTGAAATGCTCTAACAATAATCAAATATTAAAATAAGTACATATATTTCANAAATCAAGCACAAGAGATAGATAGAATCCTATGAATTTAATTTTTTACTAGTAAAAGTCTAATTTAATGGAGTGAAATGCTCTAACAATAATCAAATATTAAAATAAGTACATATATTTCATAAACCTTCTTTAAATATAGTCCAAATTTCTTTTTTGTAAACCATGATTTAAGTAAATGAGACTAGGATTTTCTACGTCTCAACAATTAACAATTAATGGGAAATGAATATAATTTCCAGAAAACAATCATTCAAAAACTAAATTGATGCCATAGAATGGTTGATGTTGTTGTTAATGATTATTAACACAATCCTAGGAATGTAGAAAGATTCAATGTGTAGTACCTTTGTAATGATTAATGGGAAATGAATACAATTTCTAGAAAACATTCATTCATAAACTAAATTGATGCCATATAATGGTTGATTTTATTGGTAATGTTTATGAACACAATCCTAGGAATGTAGAAAGATTCAAAGTGTAATACCTTTGTAATGAGATAAACTCTTCCTAATTTTTCACTACAAACCATGAGAATATAATGATATTCCCATATCCATGTCTAGAGGAAATTTAGGAAACACCTTGATCAATTGAATGTATAATACCTTAGTATGGATTAAAATTCTACCTTCCTTCCCTATTATAGACACTTGTAATCCAATATACATAGCATATGTTTGATTAGATCATAACCCTTAAGAATATCCCTTGTCATACTTCCCACATATGTTATCACTCATATTAGCACATGTGTAGAATGCCATCCAATTCCAGTTGCTTCCCATCCTCAACTCTAACCTGTTGCACACCTGCAAAATGCCATCCGATTCTGACTGCTTCTTGGCCTCAACTCTAAACTGCAAGATTAAAACATGCAAATTTGGCACAAAGAGAGATACATGCCTAGTTAATTGAAACCTTAATTAAAACAACAACACCATGCCTCAGCACTAATCGGGATCCAAGCATGCCTCACATCCACATGACCAAAAACTCCCATCCACCAAATGTAAAAAAATATATATTTAAATGATATTTATATTAAAAACTTTTGGAGAGTTGTTAAAAAATGAGGGCGCCTAGTAAGAAGAAGAAAGTAAAAAACATGAATTTAATGGAGTAAAACAAGTGTGAATAGTTATTATTATGCTAATCACCTTAATCACCATTTTTAATGATAAACAAACATATTTTTTCATGAAAAGAAGTTAATTTGAATTTTGTGATTGGGATAAGGGTTGCAATGGTGCTTATTTAGCCCCGGTCTCTTTGATATTCTCCTACTATTTTTTAAATATTGCAAATCATTTAAAAATACAAAAATTTAAAATGGTCATGTACACAACTTTTTTTTATCGTAAGTGACATAGGGACTTGTCGATGTTTCAATGCTTACTATAGTTGATTCATGTCTCATGAAAATCATCATGCACAATGATATAATCACTAGGATCATCTTCCCATAGACATGTCATTGTGAAAATTTGTGTTTCTTGGTGGTATAACTTGTGTAACAACCAAATAATTCTAAACATCATTAAATTTCATAAACAATTTGTTTTATAAACTGAGACAATAACTTCATAGCATAATAGTGATTTTTATAACAGCAACTTTAGTAACTTAGATTTATCAGTTAATATTGATTTCATGGAAGAATGAAATAAATACATAACTTAACAAATTACCTGGTTCTAATGCTAATTTATGTTGCCTCTTTGCCTTGTTGTTGCCTTCCTGCTCCCTGATACACAGATCAACCCTGCCACAAACAAGAAAATAACTACCCAAACCTATTGTCCTCCCTGCCAACTAGGAAAACTAACTATCTCCAGGATATCTATGGATATCCTGGCCCCCGTGCCCAAAACCTCCAACAACTCGGTCCCTCAACTGATCAAATGTCACCACCAGAAACTCTCTGCTCACATCAAATCCGACCCTCCCAATCCATCCTCCGTCCCCCTCCCCACATAAACCTTCCTCCTTCCCTTATTCCTCCTTCACCAACTCATGCAGTTACTTCTTCAACCACCTCCATGCATGTCCCTCCTCTTTCCTTTAATGTTTTATCTTCTCGGGATTCATAGGCTCCCTCTCTTCATACGCAACCATTTTATAACATTTTTCATTGATCTTTTAATTTACGTCTCAGGTCATTAAATGTGATCTGTAGTTAGAGTATTACTTAATTAACCACAATTATTTTCTTTAATTAATTTTACTTTATAATCTTTAATCATTTATTCAACTAGGGTCGTTACATACACCCACCCTTCAAGAAACTTCGTCCCAAAGTTTAAGGTATCTGATGGTACAAGAAAAAGAGCATGGTTCACACATTCACAACAAGTAACTAACATTATCAGCAAGTAAGTCAAGAAAGCTCATGCATACTAGTGTATATGTACAAGAAATGCATGTGTAGCTAATACATGCAAGTCTCGTGCATGTACTAATAATCAAACTGTCATCCTTTAGTAATTTATGCATGCATTCAATCCAGTCAGCAAGACTAGTCTTTTATAAAAGACAACAATCAATCAATTGTTTGAGAAACCATTTAATCACAATTATCTGGTTCAATAATTTATTTTAAACAGCTGTGGTTTAGTTATGTCATAATGAATATCCATGTATACACATTTTTTTTAATTTTTCTTTTTTTTAGGAAGGGAAGAGATCAATTCCACCACAAGTCAAATCTCCATATTGTCACAACTATTACTACTCATCCTTCCTCCCTAACCTACTTCCGGCTCCATTCCTATCCTTCCTCTGCTAGACTATCTTGGAGCGTCAACTATATTGACCTAAGTCCAAATAGAACCCGTAAGTGGAAGTGTCGCTATCTCGACCAAGCTTCCCTAGCAGGCAACTGACAGTCATCACCACATGTCTTGGGGAGCGTGAAATAACACTTTTCTCCCATGACTTCAGGTTTCAGAGGATACAAAGTGGGAAATGCCTCCACCCCTCCTAATCATGTCTAGGTCCACACCCTTCAATGGAGGATACATGGTGGGAAATGCATCCACCCCTCTTAACAGAACTAGGGTCAACACCTTATAATGCAACATACAGGGGCACCGTGTTGCTGGAGGTTTTGTCATCGTTTATTCAGTTTTGGGCAGTGTTAGTACCAAAATCATGCACTAGTCCACATATAATAGCAATGCATCCAAATCAATATAAATTTCACATACATTATTCATACCATAATGTTTCTTGGTTAGTGGTCCTGATATCCACTTTCATCATCATTATCTCTTGGCTATTTCATAGCCCATAACCTGCAGATTAGTCTGCAACACAAACTCATACCTTTCTATGCATTATCATCATATAATTGCATAATAACATCATTTCAATTTGGTATCCCTTCCAATTGGAATTAGATTTCATAATATCCCATAATTCAAATTCGTCATTCATTCACAAGATTGTCATTTACAAAAATAGATTTCATCGTATCCAACATCATTCTAATAGTATTTAAACATTCAACAATTTCACTTTCTCACTATATGTCGCATCATATGCATCATCATCAATAACATTTAAACATCCGTAAAATGTACATTCACATAATAGATCACATTGCATGCATCATCATTAGTAACACTTAAACATTCATTACAGTTCATAAGTTTAAAGCTTAAGTATATCACTTAATAGTTTCATGGTGACTAGGAAATAAAGTGTATAGGCCTCAGGTAACCTTAGCTGTCTAAATCAAAAGGTAGTGTTACATACACCCCTCCTTCGAGAAACATATTATCGAGGTGGTCTAAATAGCGAGGGATAATCTCGCTGTAGTGTCTCGGTGTCCTCCCAAGTAGCAGATCCTAGACTATACCTGTCCCACTGAACCTTAACTTGGTCTACCCAACGGTTTCTGAGCTATCAGACTCTATGGTCTAGTATGCGTAATGATTCTACCATGAGGGTTCCCACGTCTGATACCTGCAATTCTTTCCAATTTAGTTTATGTGATTCATCAGCAACATAATGACGTAAAAGATATACATGAAATACATTATGAGTTTTATGCAAGTGGGGTGGTAGTACGAGACGATATGCAACGGGTCCAATTTTCTGTTGGACCCTAAATGGCCCTATAAACCGAGGTGACAACTTTGTCCCCTTCCCAAACCGTATGGTACTCTTATTAGGCATAATACAAATGAAAACCTAGTCCCCCACTTCATAACTTCGGTCGGTCCTGTGTGCATCCGCATAAATTTTCTGTCTATCCTGTGCTTCCTTTAGCCTCTGCCTGATCTGAATCACTTGTTCCTCCATTTCCTGAATCAATTCTGGCCCAACTATTACTGAGTCTTCTATTCTATCCCAACTCAATGGTGTTTTGCATGGCCTTCCATACAAAGCTTCGTATGGTGGCATTCCAATGGAACTATGATAACTGTTATTGTAGGAAAACTCTACCAAAGGTAGGTACTTCTCCCACTGGGTTTGATTATCCATTATATACATCCTAATCATGTCTTCCATAACTTGGTTTACTCTCTCAGTTTGCCCATCTGTTTCAGGATGATAAGTTGTGCTTAAGTTCAACTGAGTCCCCAACACTGACTGTAAACTTGTCCAGAATCTAGAAGTGAACCTAGAGTCCCTATCTGAAATAATCTTCTTAGGTATCTCGTGCAAACGGATAACCTCGCTTATGAACACTCGTGCCACATCAGTGACATCGTAAGTGTCTCTAACCAGAATGAAATGAGCACTCTTGGTTAACTTATCTACTATCACAAGAATGGAATTGTGTCTTTGATATGTGAGCAGCAACCCTACAACAAAATCCATAGACATAACTTCCCACTTGGACATAGGGACATCATGTGGTTGTAGGAGGCATGCCGAGTGATAGTGATCGGCCTTCACTTGTTGACACTCTAGGCATCTGGCGATGAAATGGACTACATCATGCTTCATGCCTACCCAAAAGAAGAGTTTCTTCATCTCTGCGTACATCTTCTTCACACCCGGATGTGCACAATAAAGTGCTCTATGGGCTTCCTTCAATATGATGCTTCGAATATCCCCATTCTTTGGGATGTACATCCTTCCTCGGTATCTCAACAATCCATCTGTTTCTAGATTATATCCTTCATACTTTGATTCTATCTGCCTCCCTCTCCAGAGGTCTGAAGTAACCTTTAAATAACAACTGTCTCCTAGTAGTTGTGTCAACACCTGTTCCCTTAGATTGACCTTTAAGCGTACCAAGGAGAAGATACATGGTCTCCTACTCAAGGCATCTGTGACCACATTTTCCTTTCCCTTTATGTATGAAATACCAAATTCATACTCACTCATAAACTCACTCCATCGCCTTTTCCTGGAATTCAGATCTCTTTGAGTGAAGAGATGTTTTAAACTTTGATGGTCCATCTTGAGCTTAAAGTTTCTCCCCACAAGATAGTGCCTCCAAAGTTTTAGAGCTAGCATTACAGATGCCAACTCTAAATCATGAGTCGCGTATAACTCTTCATGATTCTTCAACTTCCTTGATGCATAAGCTATTACTCCTCCATCCTGCATTAGCACAGCCCCCAACCCCTGTTTCGAGGCATCCGTGCAGACCATAAAGTCCTTTTCCATATCTGGCACTCGTAGAATTGGCGCACTAGTTAGTAATCTCTTAAGCTCAATGAATGCGCTATCATATTCTTCTGTCCACTCATACCTGACCCCCTTGCATTGCAAAGTGGTGATGGGTTTCTCTATTTTTGAGAATCCTTCCACAAATCTTCGGTAATAACCCGCTAGCCCCATGAAGCTTCTCACCTCATGTGCATTTTTCGGCAGTGGCCATTCCAGAATGGCCTTTACCTTTTCTGGGTCCACCGAGATTCCTTCGCCTGAAATGATATGACCTAAATAGTGGATCTCCCTAAGGCAAGACAACATTATTCACAAGTGTTCCTCGTATTCTTCTTCATTCCTGGAATAGATGAGAATGTCATCCAGAAAAACTTGTACAAATCGATCTAAGTACTTCCGGAATACGTCGTTCATGAGGCTCATGAACACTGTTGGTGCATTAGTCAATCCGAAAGGTACCACAACAAACTCGTAATGTCCAAACCGCATTTGAAAGGCAATTTTTGGGATATCCCCTTCTTTAATCCTTAACTGATGATACCCAGATCGCAAATCGATCTTTGAGAATACTGTTGCTCCCTTCATCTTATCGAAGAGGTCATCTATTCATGGCATTGGGTACCTATTTTTCACTATAGCATGGTTCAAGTCCCTGTAGTCTATACACAGTCGTAAGGATCCATCCTTCTTCTTTAGAAAAATTACCGGTGCGCCCCAAGGTGAGACACTGGGCCTTACTAGCCCTAATTCTAGTAACTCCTTCAACTGCATTTTCAATTCACAAAGTTCTAGCTCCATCATCCGATACAGAGTCTTGGATATTGGTTATGCACCAGGTTTTAGCTCAATAGTAAAATCAAGCTCCCTCTCTGGAGGTAACCCTGGTAACTCGTTCGGAAAAACATCCTGAAATTCTAACAGAACTGGGTACTGGTCCAATGAGGGTCCCTTCCTTTCTTTCACCGCCTCCACTACATAAAGTCGACACCCTTGTCTCAAGAATCGCTTAGCCTTCATATTTGATATAAAGCGTAATGACACTTTTCTCTATACACCTTGGATCTCTATTGGTCTTCCTTCATCATCAATACAAAGCACCCTCTTTGCGAAACAATCTACCAAAGCTCGATGAGCTGCTAACCAATCCATTCCAATGATTAGGTCATACACCCCAAGAGCAGTGACATATGCCTTCAACCTGGTAGTGCACCCTCCTAGGTCTACTATACAATTATCGACACTAGGTCCTACAGCTTGTTTTTCCCCCGAATCCATCTCGACTTGTTTAAAGTCATCATGCTCATAGGCTACTAGCTCACTCTTTTCTAATGCAGATGGTGAAATGAAACTATCTGTCGCACTAGAATCAAACAAAATCTTAACATTAATATGATTTAGCGTACCTGATGACTCCACTACGGTGGATTGATGTTCCGCCTAGCGGTTATTAACCGCTGCATAAATCTGGTGGTTGTTGCTTGACCTCCCCATTGGTGCCTTTCCTTCTCTATGCACAAATCCTGATTGTAACTCTGGACAGTCCTATTCATAATGGGGTCCTTCGCATCTCCAAAAGGCAATATGAGATTGAACTGGTGCACTGTTAGGTGACTGATTCCTAAATGATTTCCTTCCCCTGGAACCCCCGCCCCTACTAGTTGCTCCCTGAGATGATCGTGGATCTGTCTGCACCGTTGGCGATGAACGAGATGCTGCACTAGCTACCATTGAAATCCCTGCAGCTACTGTCCTTGGCACAAATCTGTTACCGTAAGGTGGTCGCCTTGAGCCCCTCCCCTAGGAAATGTCAGGGTCTTTCCCATGAATCTCGGGCGATGCGGAAATGTCGATCTTGTACCCCCTATCAAGTTCATGTGTTCTTCCGCATAACACACATTTTCAATGGCCTTTGCTACTGAAGACGGTTTCCATATCCGCACCATAGCTCTTATCTTCGGTTTCAATCCATAAATGAAGCGCTCTGCCTGTCATTGGTCATTGTCCATATACGAAACATACCTGACCAGTTCCATAAACCTGATCTCGTATTCTTCTACAGATTTGTTTCCTTGTACTAAGGCATGAAATGCCCCTACTTGTTGTTTCTTGTAGTATGCTGGTAGATATTTCCTTCGGAACCTCTCCTCGAAAAGTTCCCAATATACTGTGTCTAGGGTATGGTGTAGTTGTCTTTCTAAGTTGCCCCACCAGTTCAAGGCACTGTCTCTTAACTGGAAAATTGAAATCTTGGCCTTTGAATTGGACACATAGTCCCTTAAGGCAAAACACCTTGTCATGCCTTCCAACCATGCTTCCGCGCATTCACTGGCGCGACCTCCGACAAAATCTGGAAGTTTGATCTTCTGCAACTCTCACGTGATGTCTTCAGGTGGAAATTCTCCCCTTGAATTCCTTGATTCTTCTGGATTACCCGTTCCAGATGGTGGGAGTTCCACTTCAGTCCCTACAGGTTGGCGCCCCTTTAAAGTTTCGTTAATCGCTTCCAACGAGCGCAGTATGAGGGTCAGTTCGAGTAATGGTGGTGGTGGTGGTGGTGGTGTTGGTGGTGTTGATGGTGTTGATGGTGGTGTCGGTGGTGCCCGTGACGATGCTCCCCTGCCTCGACCCCCTCGAGTCCTGACCATATTGTATGACTTAACCTGCATCACCCCAACGTTGTCCGGGTGAGTTCAAGGACGTTTCAAATTGGTGTTACTTAAACTTTGGTGTTACTTGTCTGTAAACAGTCATTACTCCATCAGGGGAATTGGCTAGGTTTGGGTTAGGATTAAGCATCTAAGCTTGGTTAACATCGAATTTTAAGGTAGATTAACCTTACACTCCAATAAATAATTAATTTGAAATTATTATTACACTAATTTAACCCATATTAACTTTAATTTAATTTATACTAACTTGACCTTATTTATATATAAATTATTTACACTAAATTATTTAATTTATTTTATATTATTTTTAACAATTTAAATATATATATAAAAAAATAATTTAAGCATATACATAGAATTGAGGTACGCATGGGTTCCACGTGCTCGTCTGGCTTCCTCAAGCTCCCTCGTATCAATCCCCCAAATTCTACACCTGTCAACTCTTCGAATCCCTACACGTCCTTCTCACTCACTGAGACCCTCCTTGCGTCATTCGTTCTCTTCCACAGATCTGCCTTTGCTCTTTTCAGAGGCTTCCTGGATTCCCCTTCCATGGCTCACACCCTCACTCTTGTTCTAAGTACTTCGCTTGAGTTGGTTATTGTTGTATATGCTCCAGTTCGTTTTGCAGAAACAGAGCATATTGATGTGGCCACTGACAAGATCCAGAACCTGGAGTCCAGTCTCCTTGAAATGTTGGGAATCAACCCCCTATCTGTACACATTTTGGAGCCTTCCCTCATCTATGGTAAGAGGTACGATTCAGTCCGTCGGTTGTGCACAGTTTCAGTACCTTCATGAAGAACACGGGGTTATTCAAATCAAGAATTTACATAAACCTTCCTTACGCTATGGTAATCAATGGTGATTTCTTCTTTTGAACCCAAATGATTTGCTTGTAATTCTAGCCCTGTACAGATTTTGGTATTTTTCTTTCAATTTATTTCATTTATATTTATAAATTTATTCGTCTTTGCATATGCATGTAGTTAGCTGCATATAAATTTCCTTCCATTTTTCTCACGGCCCTTTGCTCCTAACTGTGAAATTCCCCACTTAAATTTTGGGTTTCGGGGTTTCCTTATGCCCGATGCCGAGAGTTTCCTGCCCTCACAGACTCCCGATCTCCGATATGACGATGCGCTAACTTTTAGCTTTAGCCCTCCCTTGGCTATGCTTTGGTCCATGTGACCCTGTCCTATGTGACAGTATTCCTATTCCCTGTCGAGATTCGAGGTCTTACGACTTTCGCTGTCATGAACCTCTGTCCTCACAGACTCTTGATTATCGATATGTCGATGCGGTACTTGTGCATTAGCCCTTCGAGCTAAATTCCTGGTCCATATGACCATTATACCCCAAGGCCACAGCCTTGTCCTTTATCGGGGTTTTGGATATCGCAATATCGAATTGCATGAACCCCATGTCTACGGAATGCCCGATATCCCGATACTCGATGCGCCTCTTCCTTGTGCATTCGCCCCTTTTCATCTAGGTTGAGTTCCATGCGACCTATTCCTATGCGACTGTTGCCTTATGGCTCCCCATCGGGGTTTCGGTCCTCCTCGAGGAAGAATTTATTCACTTCAAATTTCACGATGCCTTTTAGCGTTTACCTTTGACCAACGAATGGTTAAAATTTTACAAAAATATAAAATTTCCAGCACCCCCTTAAAATTTTATTTAAAGTGGGTTATAAATTTTACTTTTGCGAGTTAACTGTTAATGAAATCGGGATTCGGGGTTTTCCGTAACAAATAATTGGTGTACCTTGAATCATGAAACCCCGATCTCCAATTTCGTGATGTGTTTAAGTCTTGATTAAAATGTCAATTAATTAATCCCCCCCCTTTTTTTTAACGAAGGTTTAAGTTTTAAGTTAATTACGTCGGGCTTTCAGGGTTCGCGAGTTCTCCTGATGTGATTTTCTCATCACCAAGAATCTCAAAATGTCGATCTCCAATGCACATGTGATCTCTCTCCTCCACATCACCACTTCCTCGTCGCTTTATCGGGTATCACGAAATCGTGACTTCTAATGCAACAATTCCTTTATATGCAGAAAATCGAAATGTCGAACCCCGACTCTTTTAGATGCTTGGACACGCGTCCCTCAAATCGGGCGGCTCCGACCGTGTCGGGAAATCGCGGATCCTGATTCCATTGTGCAAGAGTTTCACGACTTTGGAAACCCCGATATTCCAAACTCTGACTCTCCGAGATCTCTCACCACGCGTCCTCGCCGATGGACGGTTCAAAAATCCCGTCGGGATTGTGACATCCCGCTCTGGCGCACTGAGAGAACTTATTATTTGAGGACACTTGCTCGCAAGTGATCTGGACTTTTCTAATATTAATACATTTATGCTTGATTATGATGCGTTATGATAGATGACATGATGTTTTACTACTTGATGTAGATAGGTTCTATTGACTCAGTTTTGTTGAATGTGCAGGGCTTTGGACCTTGAGGATGTAGAGGCATTGGTGGAACCCCTTGGACTCCAGATTGAGTCAGGGAGTGTGCTAATTAGGATGATTTATTTACCGGGATATTTTTTGATTGATGATATGTTGTTGACATGTTCTAACATGATGGTTGATGATGCAGGCTGACGATAGCTTGCCGACGAGACTCACATATGGAGTAAAGGGGCCACACATGATTTCCAGAGAGGTTGAGGGAGAGGTGTGGACAACATCCCTGCCACAGCCTACTAGCACTCCCACCATGGCTCGAACTGTAGGTTAACGATTACCTAGTTCGAGAGGATCCACGATGCTGTGAGGGCAGACTGCGACAGTCACTCACGATGATTCTAAGGGGCACACAATAAGGTGGGGGCCTTATTCCTTAGAGCCCTTAGTCTCCCACAAGTTCACCTGGCGGAGTGTTGACTCCAGGGGTTATAGATGTCTACCAATCAGTCAAGTCAGT
>SNQJ01S0025460.1:197737-213466 GCA_010110895.2 Picea sitchensis
TTTATTTTTAATTTAACCCACCTCCCGTCTATTAGATTCTTAGATTTAGTAACCTTTGAAATTCCAATGATCAAGCAAAACGTGGCCGGGGATATGGAGACTCCGCTGCGATGTGATCTTTAAATTTTTTAAATCCGCAAGTTATGCATTTGTGTGTTATGCTTAACGGCTGAGAGGCTTTATTATACCTGCCGTGAGGTATGGTATATAGCATTCGTTCAAGTTGAATGCTTATTAATTTGGTCGTTGAGCAAAATAAATTTACATTTTCTCTATATTATTTATTTATTATTATTTTTTTGAAATATTTAATACCATTCCATTGTTTAATCATATTGAAGTCTTATTGCCCAGCGACATTCTTGGGAGATGGAGAAAGATGGAGAATGTTTAAATCTATTTCAAACCTTGACATTTAGCACCCTCGTTATAAAGATGCGGCCATCGAGCTGGGGAAAGAGCTGGTAAATCGTTCTATTTTTTCTTTAATTCGCCAGATTTCTTGCTTACTTGAATGGAATGCAATGGAGTTGTGCTTTTGTCTTTAATTCTCTGTTTTCTATCAGTTTAGAGTACTGTGTGGCATTGAAGATTTGGTCCTTCGGTCTCCTTTTTATTGATTGTTTTTCCACGGTATTCCGTTAGTATTGATTGTTTCTCCAGCTTATTTTGTTGGATTGTTTTTGTCCAAAAACTTGTAGACATGTTAGTATTGATTGTTTCTCCAGCTTATTTTGTTGGATTGCTTTTGTCCAAAAACTTGTAGACATGTTTGAGTCAGGGATAAGGGCAGTTATTTTAGGTAAGTCAATAATAGTTTTTGTTGTGCTTTATTTTATATAATTTTAAGTCATATTTTATAATTATGTAAATAAATTCAATTTTCTAAAACTTAGAGAATTAAAATTACATAATATTAAATGATATTATATGAATCCTTGTACCGTGTACTTTTTCCGATATATATTTTTCTTTTCCTAGATTACAGATTATAAACATTACAAATATCATAATCTAATAATGGCTTCACGGCTTGCGAACTTTGAGTGATGCTCACCTCTTAATATTTATCCCCTTATTATCATAGAAAAAGATATTTCTACCCACACAATATTCTTTGAACTATATTAGTAAAAAGTCTTAAATATGGGGTTCAACAATAATGAGAGGTTAGAAAACATGAAAGCTTATTTCTGTGCACTAGTGTGTACAGAAATTTCTTATTACAGTTTCTTAGCTTAAATTAGAAACTAAAAAATACATAGAAAAGTAGAAATGGATAACCTTTCTTTTCATGATTTTCCTTTAGATTTATCATTAGCCTAAGATGCACGTTACTATGATATCTTGTATACATTGATTTGTCTTTTGGATGTGAAATGTTTGCTTTTGTATATGAAGTGGTATATGAATTGCTTTAATTTTAAAATAATATAAAAAAAATTAAAATTAAAATTATTAGTATGCATTTGAATATGTTAAATTAAGTATTTAAATTTTTCAATTATTTTATTGTGTATTTACTATGTTTTTAGTTTTAGTTATATATATTCATTTGTTTATTTACAAAATTTATTTATTAACCTCCACAAATGGAAGGAGTTTCCTTTTTGGAAGGAGTTTCATTTCGAGTGTAGTTCCCTTGTAATTGGAATTTATCTTTTTATTATATTTTTAAATTAAAAATAAAACAATTAGAATTTTCAACCAACATTGAGATTTTGCAATGGTATAAGAGTAATCATTTTATTATATTTTTAAAAATAGAGTTTTCAAAAAACTTTAAAGTTTTTAGAATTTGAATATATTGAATTGGTTGTATTTAAATTTAAATTTTATTTGTATTTGTTTCTGTATTTATAATATTTTTTTATATGATAATAACATTTATTTATAACTTTAAGGTTAATAATTGTTTATTTTTATTCATAGTTATTTTTTTAACTTATTAATTAATTAAATAGAAAATTCTTATATCTTTTTACATTGAAAAATTATTATAGTATATATTTTATATTATTTTTTAATTTAAATATTTATAAATAAAATATATTTGTTATATGCATATAAATATATTTTTAGATTGAAAAAATATTATAGTATATAATTTATATTATGTTTTAATTTAAATATTTATAAATAAAATATATTTTCTATATTCATATAAATATATTTTCTAAATTTTTAGATAAATTAATTATTCATGTTAATTTCTTTTTATGTCGATTCTTCTTTTGTGTGTGTGGGATGTACATTTATAATATATATTTTTTATATTTTTTTTCACATTGTGTGAGTTCATTTGTATTGCTTAGTATTTTCTATTAGAATCTTTTTACTTAAAGTAACATAATGGATGTGTTGTTCTTTATTGCATATTAAAATTTGTTTAAAGAATTATTCTCATACTTGGGCATACTATTTAGGCTTTGTACTTGGGTTAAAAGATTTTTAGGCTTGGGCTTAGGATAAGGAGCTAAGTTTAGGCTTAGTCTTAGATATTTAGACACAATTGAGGTTAGGATAGGGTAAGCTAGTTTATGTCACGTCTATGTAGGTTAGGTTAGATTAGCCCATTTAGGTTAGGGAAGAGTAGGCTAGGATGAGATGGGTTATAGTATGATAGGATCAGATAGGTCACGCTAGGATAGGCTAGGCTAGAGTAGGATACCATAGGATAGGATAGTGTATGTTAGAGCAGAGGAAGGAAAGCTAGGGTATGATAGGTTAGGGTAGACTAGATTAGAGTAGGGTTAGGGTAGGCTAGGTTAGAGTTGGGATAGGGTAGGATAGGTTAGAGTGGGGTTAGCATAGGATAAGGTAGGTTATTTTAGTCTAGGTAATGCTAGGTTATGACTAGGATAATTTATGACAAGTGAGGTTACGTTAGGGTAGGTTAGGTTATGGTAGGGTAAGGTAGGATAGGGATCATTGTAGGCTATGTAAGGGTAGGATATGTTGGGGTGGGTAGGCTTAGGATAGCTTAGGGTAGGCTAAGTTAAAATAGACTCGTCTAGGGTTAGATTGGGTTGGGATAGGATAGGGTAGGGTAGGGTAAGTTAGGGTACGTTAATCCAATCTAGGCTAGGTTAGTTTATATTACAATTAAGCTCAATTATGTTGGGTTTCGGTAAGTTGTACTAGGATAGTTTAGACAAGCATTAAGTTGGTCTAGGCTAAGTTAAGGTAAGCTAAGCTAGGTTAGGCTAGGCTAGGCAAAGGATAAGGTAGGGTAGGGTAGGATAGGGTTGGGTAGGCTAGGCTAGGTTAGGCTAGGCTATGGTTAATTAGGATAGTGTAGGTTATGATAAGATAGGTTAATATAGGATAGGGTTGGATAGGTTACGCAAGGTAAAGTTAGGTTACCTTAGCTAGGTTATGTTAGGTTTGGTTAATTAGGTTAGGCTAGGTTAGGTTAAGCTAGATTAGGTTAGACTAACATAAGATAGATTAGGGTAGACTAGGTTGGGGTGGGTAGGATTAGGCTAGCGTAGGGTACGCTAAGTTAAGTTAGACAGGGCTATGGTAGGGAATGGAGGGTTAGATTGGGTTGGTCTAGGGTAGGGTAGGTTAAACTAATATAAGATAGGTTAGTTTAGAGTACATTTATGTTAGGTTAGTCTAGGATTGTGTAAGCTTTACTAGGATAGTTTAGACTAGCATTAGGTTGGGCTAAGCTAAGTTAACCTAGGCTAGGCTAGGTCATGTTAGGCTAGGCTAAGGATAGGGTAGGTTAGGGTAGGGTAGGTTAGGGAAAATTAGGCTAATGCAAGCTATGGTAAGATAGGTTAATGTAACATCACCTCATTACCAACATTTTGTTTTTTGAAGATAATTTGTTAATTAGCGTATATAGTCAAAGCTAATAACTAGACTTATAGTTTCCATGTGAAAACTTGTTTTACTTAATTTCATGAACCTTTTTTTGACATTGTGTCTAATGGTCATGGAGTTACCATACCAGGTTAAAAGATTGTTGACTTCCATTACCACTATTCAACTCTAGTAACACATCAATGTACAACATTCTATGTACTATATCTTTCATTATTAATCTTCTCTTAAGTGTTTCTATATATATAGAATAGATATATCTTATTTTGAATAACTAGAAAACCTTTTAATATTAATAAAGTTTTTCACTCCTAATATTGATAACTATACCTATGGTCCAAAAATTTTTGTTATACACCTTGTCACCTTGTCCAATTTGTTCTTGAGATAAACAATTCAAAACACGTTACAGTACAATAAATGAGGACCTGGTTACACATTATATCAATTTATGAACGGGGATACAATGTAATCCTACGTAGTAAAGAAGCACAGGTTAACTCACAGTTCAAAAAAAGTATTCCACTATGATGGTGATAGAAATTCCACTAAAGAGGACTGATAGTCCCTTCACCTAACTCATACCTTATCTCTTTATTATGGCTCATTTGTCGAGCCTAGGATTAATTCATTGCCTCGGTGTTCAACAAAAGAACCATAATCTTTTGGCTCAAAGACATAGAGACTTTAGGCTCAAGCGTTTACCCATCTATTTATTCCGTCAGCATTTTCCATGAGTAGTGCTAAGTCATATCTTTCTATTCTTAAATACTATAGGATTTTTTTATTAAAAAAATTATTTTTAACAATGTAACTATGAATTATTTCTCATTGTGTTAATGTGTAGATCGACTCTTATCTACGCACTTAAACTAACACCAACTATTACTAGCTCTTTTTCCTTCGATCCTCAATGTAAATTGATATTCATACTAAGTTTGTAGACTCTCTTACTCATAGGGAAACACTATACTTGTTTTGCATTCATTTATATTTCACGATCTTTGATCCTATGATCAACTTCATGTAGCCTTCATATTTTAATCTTGTTTAATTTTTTCAAAGACTAAAACTCCCACAATGTTATTTAGCTAACCCATTTGTTTATTTTCCATCCACAACGCTTTCAGTAATAGGTTTAATAAGTTACCCTTACCTGTTTCCTTAATAATATTTAGGATTAAGGTAGGGTTAACCCATTTGTTTATTTTTCATGCACAACACATTCAGTAATAGGTTTAATAAGTTACCCTTACCCACGTCCTTAATAATATTTAGGATTAAGGTAGGGTTGTTTGTTTTTTTGTGGATTTCACAATTTGTCTAATGTTGACAACCAAACCAAACATTTTTTTTCCGGTTACTTAGAGGGGGATAAATAAATTCTTTCTCTCATTTCTTTTTACTTTGGTTAACAAATTTTGATGGCATCCTCCTCGGGAAATTCCTTGCATATGGATGAGGATGGCCAAGAAGTAAACGTTCAACTCATTTAAGGATTAAGGTAATGAATGAAAAATTTTTGATTTTAAATTTTTGGTTGATTACTATGCGTAACATACATTCTTGTTTTACCTGGTAAAAAGACGTGGTGAATATTTAATGCAAAGTTATGAAAAACCCTCAAAGACTTGAGACAAACCAAAACCATTGAGGGGAATCGAAAAGCTGGATGCCCTAGACGGACCTAAAAGTTCTAACGCCGCCAGCAAAAATCAACACCGCACGCTTGTAGAAATAGGACCTCAAATCTTTGGAGCAAGCCCCGCCAAGAAGAAACATCAAACCCAAGCATCAGCTCCACACCACAGACTAGAGACCCTGATAATGCATCAAACATCAAACATACTAGTAGGGATGGACTGGTGACGACCACACCCTCAGAAAACATAGAAAAAATCTTTGCACACACTAAAGGTGGAAAGAAAGAATAGTCCACAAAAAAACCCAGAGATGAAGCGGACCAAATCTGGGTGGCAAGAAACCCTCTCAAGAATGAGGAAACCAAAATCGTGAAACCATAGAAGTTCCACCTCATGCACGATGGAACATAGTAAGAACCGAGGAATATAGGAAAACTAAGGATGCAAGCACCGACATGCACCGCCTCCCTAAAGAAAACCTGATCCAAACACGAAGATCACAATATCTGTAGAAAGATCCATTCCCACTAGCATAGAACCATACGTATCTAAGGAAGAGAGCCCTATCTAAAACTCCCGGCAAATAAATACCACACCACAGCAGGGAATAAGTGCAGAGGAGAGAGTGCTTCAAAGACGAAAGTAACCAATGGGTGTTCTCCAAGATCAGGGATAGGAAACAAATGCTCTGTGCAACCACCACAGAAAAAAAACCAAAGCGTGGGGACTCCGACTAGGGAAATCCTACGTATGGCCCCCTGTCCATCATCTACCAAAATCCCCTCAAGATATAAACTAACAGATGTGATCAAATACTTCACATTTTTATTAATTCACTAGTTATTCTTTAATAAATTTATTTTCTCTTTACATTACTTCTACACAGAAAATTATTTCTTTCAAAAGATAATATGTTATAGTTATAAAAACTATTTGTTACTACAACAAAACTAGTAGTAATTTGGTACATGTTATTGCACAAGTTGTAGGTATCCTGACCCAACCACTAAATGGAAACAACTAATAGGTCACCTACCCATTCTCACCTTAGGCAGGTGTTCTTGTCACTTTATAGGTGAGATAGTCTCATCAAGGGGGGGGATATCGGTGACCCTAGGAGGAAAAGAGATGTGAAAAAGGTAAATAAAATAAAAATCTTCCTAAGGTCAAATATCTAGACGAAAAATGGAAAGAAAATATGAGTATGAAGTTGTTTAAAGGTTTCCAAACAATTGGGTGAAGTCGATACACAAGAAGAACCACTTTGCAATGATTCATGTTAGTTCGGATCAACAAGTTAAGATTGATGTCCCTAATTTACAAAAATAGATAAAAATATATATCAACAAGAAAGAAGTATCATAGCTTCTTAAAATATTGACTAAATTCATGTGAGATATGCTTGAAACAAGTAGATAATGACTAAACATCACAATTTATAGCATGAAACTTTAGCAATTAGTTGTGGCTACCATAAATATTGTATGAAAAAATATTTTTGGCATCCTTATGGATTAACAGGTTTTTTATTACAACAGTAAAATCACCACCAAAATCCTCAAAGAGGACACACAAAAATTTCTTAAACCTAGTAGAACAAGTTAGCAAACTTTTAGCAAGTTTTGGCTTTGAAAGCACAATTTAAGAGTGACTTTATATTAGGGTTTTTGTAGTGAAGTTAACAACCTTATGGCTGTATCAAGCCAATCCCAGTATCAGAAATTTTATCCAACAAAAATCACACATAATTAGCTCAAAAGGAGCGCCTAGGTTAGTAGTGGGTGATGGCATATTTTTAGGCCTAGTCTAGCGTTAGTTTAGGAGAAACTGGGGTTAGTAGGATAGATTTAGTGCATCCCTAATGGATGCAATTTATTTTTACTATAAAAATAATAAATTGTAGTTGAAAGGGGAGACCCTAAGGGAGGAATAATTTCCAAGGCATCGAGATCACTATCCGAAAGAGAGAACTTTAAAACTTGAAAATTTCATGTTTACCAAGGCAACAATTTATTTCTCCAATGCAATAAGTAAATGAATGGTGCCTTATAAATATGGGTGAATGGATTCAAGAAAATAAATATCTAGAGGTACTGCCTCCTTGGGGGTTTAAATCCTCTTAGTCCCCAAGACAAGTATCTCTAGCTAGGGTTTAGGTTAAGAGGGTGTATTCCCTTCTACTTCTCTTACAAAACCCTTCTTAAATCAAAATCCTTCATGAATAAAGTGATAGAGACTAAGGTGGGGCTGTATTCCCTTATACTTCCCACCTATCACTAGAAAATAACCTTGACATTCAAAATGTATGATAACAACAATTTAAAAACGTTACCAATTTAAGGAAAAAGATAAAGAAAACCGCCATAAAAGATAGATATAACCCTTCCAAGGCTAGCACATCAATTCCATAAAAAAATAATCCTAGACATAGCCGTAAAAAAGAGCATAAGAGAGAGAACTAGCCAAAGAGAGTGAAAATTTCAATCCAAGAGCCTCCCACAATGGAGAGTTATGTTAAAATGAGATCTTATGATCTCTTATTTATACTAAATGTCACTAAGATAGTTTTTCTAGATAATTAAGGGTAAACCACAAGACTATAGGTCAACAACCGTAATCTTTCCCATTTTACAAATTAATATGAAACAATTCACTTTAATTTCACTTTTGCAAAAACAAAAACCCTATTTCATATGGACACCACCTCTTTAGGGTACATTTTGGCACTAGGAGGAGGTCATTGGTGATTGAGGAAAGTAGAAAGGATTCTCAAAGCCACATGTCAATAAAACCAACAAATTCCTTCATGATCAAGGATCAATCCCTTCGAAACTTCCTTCTTCTAATGAATCTCAACTCAGGACGAAACCCTAACCTGCTTAGGTGACATCGTGCCTCTAGAGGTGATGTTTTGCCTCTAATAGGAAAAATGTTTGGTATGTGGGGGATACGTTATGTCATCCAAGTCATATTTTAGGCCTTCAAAGTTTGACTTCTATCATATCACATGAGGGCCTTGGAATCCACCTATGGGATTTAATCCCCATGGAAGCCCAAGGTAGGCTTGTTCTTCAAAATCTCTCCACAAACTAGGTCCTGCAAAGACAAATAACCACACCCTCCAAATATCTCAAGTCATGAAATCATGATTAGTGAATCCAATCAATAAATGAGACACCTAAGCATGTGCATCAAAGATCACTATGTTAAACAATTAAGTTCTAAAATACATTATGTGACTTGTAAATATTGAATATGGGAGGGTTGATGAGGTGTCCTATTGGGTAGATGTTTCCCTAGGTCAAGGAGAGTTTCCAAGAGATACCTCTCTAAGACATGTAAATTGGGTGAAGTGGTTAGGGTAAAGAATCAATGGCAGTAGGACTCATGACATACAATATTTTGTAGTTTGTCATTCATTGGTTCATTTGTAGAGGGTGTGTGGTACCTTCTTGTGCAATGCGATTTTTCCAACCCCATTGTTTTTCCATTATTTCATAAATTTAAGGAAAGGTTGAATGCCACTTCATTGTCATGGTGTCGAGATAATGGAAGTGTCACCCACAAACTAGTGGAAATGGGAAGGTTGGCTCATGATTAGACCCCCTTTGTCTTAGCCATGGAAGTGAGAGCCATTACCCTGGCCTAGTAACTAGATGTTGGTAATGTCATACCACTAGATATTCATGGAAATTATAGGTTGACTCATGATGAGATCTCATCTCCTCCAACTATCCTTTTAAGCATTCTTAATCATATTTTTTGTGGGTCTGCCTTTTTCTCAAAGATAAGTGTTTCATTTATTTCTTGGGTGATCCTTGGGCGAAGGATATAGAAGGTTGATACATAGGATTTTATCTTTCACCCAATTTCAATACCTTTGGGTCTTCATCCCCTTATTCTCATAAAATTAGGGACAACCCTTCTTGGGTCAATACACCTTAAAATCCCAAGATATAAGGAAATGGGGTGGAAATAGTGATGGAAAGTGCTAAGTATGGTCAGGAATGGTACAATGGCTCTTCCAGGGAGTTCCTAGTGGAAAACCCATCCTCAAGGAACACCACTTACTAGGGAACAATGTCAACCACCAAGGTGAAGTAGGGAATAAGTCATAATATGAAAGCATATATCAAGAAATATAGATAAATATAAGATACAACATACTTAAATGCCTTAAATATTGAAATTATTCTCGCCATAATACTGACTTGTACCTCAAGGAGCAAGGCCCACTTCCTTCTAAAATCCAATTGATGTGGTGGATGCCATCTAAAAATTTGTGACCTCTATGGTGGTTAGAAGGGTCTTCAGTTGTGAAAAAGGATATTTTTGTTCATGTAGTCTTTCAGTACTCCATATATTCAAACTGAGGGACTCAAGACATAATCTCCTTAGTTATCAACAGAATGAGGTTAACATGTGGCTCCTACTTAGGTACATGTTCTCACCTTAGAGTGCATGAGAACCGCAACATATCTTGGTAGACATGTTCCTGCAAAAACTTAGGAAAAGGGATCTGACCATCTAGGGTGGTGCTATCACCCTTTATCCATAAAAATCCAAACTAAAATCTAATCTATAAAAATAAAAATTTTGACATATTTTTTTTTGAATTTCTAAAATAAACATGAAATCAATATGCAAGTAGAGGAAAATGAAAATGAAATTCATATAAAATAATATGAGAAATAAAGATGAAAATGTAATGAATCAATTGAATTACCTACTTACCTGGGGCCTTGTGTCCCTAAAGATCACGTTATGGATGATTTCGGGTGAATTCATACAACTAGTGCAATGATTTTATCACCTCATCAAAGTATCTCCCCTTGTGCTTAATCATATAATACAACAATTATAAGTCAAGAACATAATAATAATGAGTATAAACACACATATAATCTATGATGAAATAAAACTCATGAATATGGGTGGGAGGGAGGAAATCCTGTTGGAATCAGAAACCATGAGACTCATCATCCCTCCTAAAATTGTAGCCACAAGAGGGATCAATCAATCTATGAAGGGGGATACCATATGTAGAAGAAGTCTCATATTCATCTACACAAAAATACTCACTCCTTGTTGAGGACTGAGAGGAAATGAGATATTGGAATAACATTGCATAGTCTCTTGGAAACGAGGGTGAGAGGTAAGGAATTGTCTTAAGTGTAGAAACAAATCACCTATTCCTCTAGAAATATTCATGATTATATCCAAGATTAAAATAATTCATCTTTGAAGAATGAACCTCTAATTTTTTTGTCATGTCCATGTCCTGGTATTCCTCAAAATATGAGAACCACAGTTGAAATTCCTCAGAAAATAAATTTGAATCCTCAAAAGGGTATGTATCAAAGGATGACAAAACATCACTATGAGTATGTTGTGACAAGTCATCCTCAAAGGAGTAGAAAAACTATGTAACCATATCATCACCAGTTTTCCAAACATCTGAATCATATACGTATGAGGACCACTCCTCTAATGATGAAAATCCAACCCCCTTTGTGTGAGAACTACCCTAAATTTCATAAATGCCTCCATTGTTTGAGCTCTTCCACCAGACTATAAAATTCATTGTCATAGGTACTATATTTTTTCTTTTCCTGAGATAGTGTTTCAGAGTGGTAAGAAATGGGTTGTCCTCCCTATTTAATTACATCACCAATAGCATATTGTGAGGCATCATACTCAATATCAAAGGGTTGGGAGAGGTCCAGAAGATGAAAAACTGGGGATGAGTAGAGGGAATATTTGAGCTGAGAAAAGTGAATAGTTTATTCTTTGGTCCAGATGAATGTAGAAGAATTATTTGAGAGTTGATGCAAAGGTTGAGCAAGATTTAAAAAAGAGAGAATGAACTTACGATAGAAATTGATGCCACCAAAAAATCTTTTCAACTCCTTAGCTGAAGAAGGTAGAGGCCATTGTTTCAATGCTTGGATGCATGCTAGATCTAGTTGAATACCCTCTGAGCTGACCACAAATCCAAGATAGGGAACTGAAGTCTGACCAAAATATGACTTCTTCTCTTTGACTTGCAACTTGTGTTCTTGGAGAATTTGGAGAACTCGTCAGACATGTTGCATGTGAGTGTCCCATGTCCAACTAAAGATGATAATTTCATCTAATTAAATGACAAAAAATCAACCCAAATTTTCTCTGAAGATGTCATTGATGAGCCTCATGAAAGTGGCTAGGGTGTTGGTGAGACAGAAAGGCATGAATTTCCACTTAAAAAGACCAAATCTAGTTTTGAACGTTGTTTTCCAAACATCATCTAGGTTCGTTTGAACTTGATGGTAGTCGACTATCAAATCCCATTTAGTAAATAACTTAGCTCCTTGGAGGGTGTTGATTAGTTCCACAATCCATGGAAGGGTTTAACGATTTTTTATTGTGGCTTTGTTCAAGGCTCGATAATCAGTGACAAGGCACATTTTTTAGGCATCTCGTTTAAGGATGACAAAGGTGGAAGAAGCATAGGGAGAAGATGAAGGTTGGATGTGGCTAGAGTTGATGAGGTCAGTCAATTTTATTTCCATTTCCTCTGTTTCTATTGGGGCCAACCGGTAAGTAGGGGAATTAGGTAAGGCAGATCTGGGGATGAGATGAATGGAATGGTCAATGTGGAGGTAGGGGGGAAGTCCCTCTAGAGGTTGAAATACCTTTGTGAACTCATGGAGGAGGGGAGTCATAGTTTTAGGAATAGGGTGCATGGTATTATTTGGTGTTATTGGGCCCACCAAAAAGAGAGAGACACATTGGTTTAAGTGTACATGTCGGATTTTTTCTTTGGTAGAAGGGGGTTTGGGTTTTGTTGGAGTTGAGATATAAGTGTGCCCTTCTTTGGTATTTTTTTACTGGCAGGATTTGGCTAGATAGATAGAATTTTTTGGGTTTGGTATGGGATACCAAGAAACAAATCCACACAATCCAAGGGGGAGATATCAGAAAGAACAATATCTTTGAATTGGCCTATGGCAAAAGTGACCAGAAAATGAATGGAAACTAGGAGGCGAGGGCCATCCTTCTGGATGCATCTGAGTAGATAGGGTTGCAGATGTGGAGTAGTGACAAGATTAAGGCAGTTGACAAGGGATTGAGACACCAAATTTTTCTTCCTTCCATTGTCCATAATTAGTAAGCCAAGGCATTTTTGATTTGGCAGTTATGGGAGAATATGGGTTCGGTGGATGCATTCGAATCTTCCTCGGTCATTAGAATCAATGAGGGACCGACTTCTGTAGGATTGTCCAAAGGAACTTATTTTGTATCTTCTACTTGGGAAGGCACAATGAGCTTAGTGAGTAGATTTTTGTTGGTTTTTAGATTTTGGAGGATTCGACAATCTGATGAATTGTGTGAATTAGTTTTGTGGAATGAGCACTAGGGTGTCCTTGTATTTGTATTCGGTTTGGGGTTTTGAGTCTGAGGAGGTGGAAAGCGGGCTGAGGAATGGGAGGTGTATGGTTGAGAGGTGGGTTTGTTGGTGTAAGTGCGGGACTGAGGAATATGACCTCTAGGAGCGACTTTCCTTTCTATAGCCAAAGATCTCTGAAACGTTTTATCTAAAGTTGTTTTCTCAAGAAGCTCTACTTCTCGATGGAATTGAATTAATAAACCAAACACAAATTTTAATATGAGTAACTCTTCTAGATCTAGAACATGAAGTAAGAGGCACATCTTGCAGAAGAATTCTATGTATCCTTTCACTCCTTTTGAAGGGAGATTTCAAAGTTGGTTCCATTTGATCCATATGGATTGAACATACCTAGGTGGGTAGAAGTGATTTCTCAAAGATTTTGAAAGTTGAGCCCAGGTTTTGATGGGTTACGAAGTAGAGGATTTTGGAGCATCCTCAATCTCTATCATAAATGTGGTCTTCTCTTTCTCTGTATCCCACCAATTTTGTGTCATTCCTTCTAATTGAAAGGTGGAAATATGGAGTTTTCTTTCCTCAGTAAGGCCTAGACATGTATTGAAATAGGTGGATAGGCTAATGATCCAAGAATCCACCATTTCACCATTGGTTTTCCCAACAAATTTGTGTAGTTGGATTCGAGTGTCCATCAGGAAGGGATCTGGTTGTTTTGTTATTTCATTCTGAGTAGCTCATTGAGGATGGAGGCAAGATATTAGACGAGATTTGATATGTTATAATCTGAGTCGACTACCAAAGGATATTTTCATGGAGGCATTGTGAGTCTAGTTGAAGAGAAAAGGTGCCCCTAGGTTGCAATGTTGAATAGATGACTCTGTTTTGAGAACATATGACCCAAAACCCTTAAGCAACGGAGCTTGAACTAGTCTAGAGGGAGAGATCTGTATTGTTTTAGATCTATGGAACTCCTCTCTATGGTGATGGAGATATTGGCTCCCTTAGGGCTTATGATATCCATGGAGCTTCTTGCATCAAAATGAGAACCTCGAATGGGAAAACTATGGATTATTTCATGAAAACCCCAAACAAAGTTGTCTCAATCTTCAAGAATGAAAGCTTTTCCATGGATCTTAAGGCTCTGATACCAATTGATCTACCCAAGAAGGTAATATATAGGAGAAAATGACCACACAAGCCATAGATTGGCTTCTGACTAGAAACTCTCCTTAGAGGCGCAAATCTGAACAGGGGTGCACCATTAGTTTGGGTGACCAAGGAAATGGGGATCCAAGCCGAGGTGAACCAAGAGTGGCCAAGATGTTTTGGTGATCTCAGAGTGACCTCCGAGTTTAGTGGGACAAGAACAGTGCAGCCATGGAAGAGGGCACACTCACTTTATTCCCACAAAGAACAAACCGACAAGGCCGCAAACCACAGTTGGTGTGCCCTCCCTTCCACCTCAGAAAACTCAAAGGAAATTATTTTCTACCTAAGACAATGGCTAGATAATGACATAAACTTTCTATCAAAGGTGGAATCATGGAAAATGGGGTCACCAGGAGGCAGCCATGAAGGAAGGCACACTGGTTATTCTTCAGAAAAATCCTAAAAATGAAATTGTCATGAATGTAAAATGCAAAACTCAAAAAAGAAAAAAACCAAGACACATAGATTCAAAATAAAAGGTAATAATGCTTTATTTTATTCCCAGTTCACCTTTAATACAAAGGGAACCATTTATTTTACATATATTTAATTCATCATCAAAAGGTGAAGAAGTGTTTCACCTAGGTGATTGACTTGTGCGCCTGAGGTGGGCATTCCCCTAGGTGGCCTCCTTAGCCCAAATGAAGAAACCCACATCCCATCTGTGTATCCCAACATGTATGAAATCATCAATGTGGTCATCAAATGTATCCCAGGTTCGTTCCATGAATTTATCTGCATCACAGGAGTTCATTACTTCTTCATTCTTTTCGAGAGGGACAACAGATATCAATCTCTCATTCAGGCCTTCTGCAAGATAAACTTCATTGAGATCTTCATTTCCAAATTCATGCAACAAGGTATCATAAAAATTTTGTGCCATCCCCAAAAATGATTTATTTTTATGTGTGACATTTCTTAGGAAAATTATTCCACTTTTGGTAAATTGGAAATTGGAAAAATTTTGCAATTTTTGGAAATTTCAAATTTAATTAATTGTAATTGATGACTATGACTGTTGGGAAGAGACCTCATTTGAACCAACTAACTTCTTGAACATGAAAATTTTATGAAACAAAATATTTTATAATTATTTTTGGAAGACAAATGGAATGTCCATGTTGAAATCAACTGACCATGACTCAATGAGTGGGGAACATGTTGGAACTACCTGAGGGCTGATTGTTACAAGTGGAAAATCAAGAATTTGGCATTAGAAACCCCTAAAAATCAAGGATTTGGAAAGATGATAAAATTACCAAGGGAGGGAACATACCTAAGAAAAAATGACTTTGGATATATGGCATAAGTGAGGAGGGAGGACGTTGCCTAGTATGCTGGGGGGGGGGAAGAAATCTATCTCTTGTTGTTATGAACACTATTGGCTGAGTGTGAGGTAAGGAGAGTGTTGATTTGTGTACCTTGGGAGGTGTTCCCCATGTGTTATCCCTTCTTAGCACATGTGGGAGAGACATTTGGCTATTAGTCCTATGTACTTTATGTTCTATTTTGTACTTGACTTTGGTTAAAGTGCAAAATGTCACTTTTTGGTAAAGTGAACATTAAATCACACTTTTTGTGATTTGAAGGGGACATAAAGTGACTTAGGCAACTTATCTAAAAGTGGGTTATGAGGTCACATATATTTGGGATGAT